>JAPYZM010003290.1:0-14122 GCA_030522845.1 Psyttalia concolor
ACTCACACAAACATGCATACGGCTCACTCATTCTCTACCCACACATTCACGGCTGACGCACTCACCTCGACTGACCAGGGGGTTACCGGTGGGAACGCTAAGGCGCCACTTACTGGACAGCTCTGCGTTATCATATGCAAATATGCGAATAATATTCTATTCCCTCAAATCAGGTCATGTGACCAATAATTTCGGCAACTTGCCACCTCATGGCACTTGACTCTCTCTCATTCATTTCCGGTTATCTCCGGTGCAACACGCTCCGCGGACCGCTCACCGAATTTATTCTCATCATTTCTCCGTAACTGGAATTAAATATCCAACCGCGTCAGCTCAGTACACTGTACTCTAACTAGCCGCTAATTGGTGGTCAATTAAAGTGTTTGTGTAATTAGTTGTTATTGAATTTTCGTGAAGAAATACAGTGACCTTTTTTAGAAACCACGTGCACGTGTGTGGACTCATTTGTGACCCGTTCATCTCGTCTCCCGACATCCGCAAACATCTCACATCCGCTCCCTATTCCCACCGATCCAGGCATCTTATCAAACACGATGCAACGTGGTCACTTAATTCACCGAGTTTCGAGTAACTTACTTCAATATTATAATCGCCTGATACTTTCAGTTCAGAGCGAGTTCTTATTTTCAAGTTAAATGTCAATTTAACAAGTTGTAAATTAATCCCAATAAACGATAGTTATTCCTAGTATTCAACCGCGTGTGATATTATCCCTAATCGAACCCTAACCGCTCGGGTCCATTACAATACAACTAAAGACAAAATTCCTAAAGAGACAAAGTCGAATGTAGTATATAAGATAGATTGTAATATTTGCAACAAATCTGACATTGGAGAAACAGCCAGATTTTTTCAAAAAAGATTACAGGAACACATACGTACCGAAGGCAATCCTAATGCTTACCAAACAGCTTTAGCAGATCATGTAAAGAAAGAGAGGCATACTTTTAGTTTTCAGAATGCCAAAATAATTGACCAACGAGAGAACAGATCAAAAAGAATTATTAATGAATCGTTTCACATAAATAAATATGAAACTGTAAAGTATAAAATGGACACCAAAAAACTTCCATTACTTTATAAAACAATTATTGACATATGATAGCAATCTGTGTCTATGGCTTTTTAAGCTTAAAGAAAAATTATTTTTGTACATTGCGAGAGCCCGATGAGACTTGAACTTTTGTCGTTTAGGTTGGTTTTGAGAATGTGACAGATGTTGTACTTATTCATGTATGTTCATACAGCCGAAAGTAATTATAAAGACAAGCAGTTTGGGATAGTTTGTATTTATTTTACTGTTTATTTTAAATATTTATCAGTTGACACGTTATTTTTATTTATTTGTTTATATGCTCATTAAGTCATAAATGTTTTACTATTTCAAAAAGAACAAGAGTTTTCGCTTAATCAAATTTAATTATTGGAAAATATTTCGCAATGTGTTTGACTTCGGTACAACTGGTGATGTTTCATTACAATAATTAGTTATAGTATTTTAAGTGTTTTCTTCAGTCCTGAAGAGGATAACAATTGTTGTTGAAGTTTAGGCTATAATTAAAGAAAGTTAAATGGAATTTTCTGGTTCTTGATTTATCCTGACCTTTTTGTAATTGGTTCAGTTATTATTGATAATGAAGACTATTCGTAAAAAATCCAGGAATAAGTTCAGCGAAAAATTGAAAGAAAATGCAGTGATTTTTGTGTTTAACTATCGTAGAGCATATTAACGTGGAAACGATCACTTTGACACCACATTCCTGCATTGTTTGCCGCAGTAATTATCTGAAGAGTGTTCCGCACTTTGTCAATAATCAGATGTCTCCCTGTTTGACCAAAACCTTAGACATTTTTATGAGGCTCTCTTCTTTGTAGAAACGGGCGTACAGATCGGTACATACGTTTTACTAAAGCACCTGTTAAATTTTTTTCTCTTTCTTCGTATTTTAGGTGTTTAATGGTCTTTGGTTCGAAGACATCGACATCACCAGCAGTCTTGGATAATCTCTTGGATGATCATCACAACTTCATGTAACTATTTATTTAGGAGCTATGAACACTGTCCGAAAAATACTAAGTTTCGTGGAAAGTGAAATATTCGATGAGTTCTATGAAAACGAGTGGCAGAAGTAAAGTGAAAATAGGTAAAGAAAAGTGAATAAGAAGGGGAGAAGTAGCGAGGTGAGCGCCGGGGCGAAGATTTACGAGTGTGCAGAGACATTTAGCACCTCAACGGAAGGTGGTTAGAGCAGTGACGTTGATAAATGCCCACCTAACAGCATGGCGGATTGAGGAAGAGGATGACAATGGCGGATCCATTCGTCTCTCGACTTTTGCGTGATTTTTCATGTTTTTAAGTCTTTTTCCATTAAGCGAAATGTTTTATTAAAAAAATTCACACTATCTTGTCCTTCGATTTTCGAAATTTCAACATGATAAGGTGCCATTCTCGAGACGCTTATTAACTTTCCGGTGGGAAGTTATTGGTTTCCCCCCGAAAATGGAAATTCATAATTTCATGAAATATGGACATTTCATGACCTCTGGAAACGTCGAGATTTCATGAATCTCTCCCTCTTCCTGATGTTTTTTATGGAGTTGTCTGGGCGTGTGTGTGTGTGTGTGTGTGTGTGTGTGTGTGTGTGTGTGTGTGTGTGTGTGTGTGTGTGTGTGTGTGTGTGTGTGTGTGTGTGTGTGTGTGTTCGGAGTCCTTTGGAAGCGAAATCCGACCACCCCTTCGTGAGTCTTTTACGAAAAAGCGGTAAAAAGGGAATTTCATTTTATAATTCCTTACGTACATGCTCCCGGGTGATCAGTTGGTGCGATCGGGATGTAGTTGGTCGCGATCGATATATATTATCAAGGATAAGATCCGAGTCTTTTGGGAGTAAAATCCTCCCACCCTTTTTTGAGTTTTTTAAGAAAAAAGCGGTAAAAAGGGAATTTTGTCTTATAATTCGTTCTGGTGACGCTCCCGGGCAATCAGTTGGTGCGATTGGGATGTGGTTGATCAAGATCGATAGACTTTGTCAAAAAGTAGATCGGAGTCCTTTGGGAGCGCAATTTTCCCACCCCTTTTTGAGTTTTTTATGAAAAAAGCGGTAAAAAGAGAATTTCATCTGATAATTTCTTCTGTTCACGCTCCTAGGCGATCAGTTGGCGCCATCCAGATGGCGTAGGTCGGGATCGATAGATTTTGTCAAGAAGTAGATCTGAGTCCTTTGGGAGCGAAAACGCCCAGTCCCTTTTTGAGTTTAAAAAAAAGTGGTAAAAGGGGAATTTCATCTTATAAGTCCATCTGTGCACGCTCCCGGGCGATCCATTGGTGCGGTTGGGATGGGGTCGGTCGCGATGGATAGATTTCATCAAGAAGTAGATTGGAGTCCTTTGGGAACCAAATTTCCCCACTCCTTTTTGTGTTTTTCGAAAATTACGTATTACAAGAAATTTTTATCTGTCAATTTCTTCCGTTCACGCTTCCAAACGATCGGAATGGGGGTGCCCACAATTGATAGATGTCATCAAGGACAAGTTCTGATTAGTTTGGGAGTGAAATCCTCCCACCTCGTTTTGAGTTTTCTAAGAAAAAAGCAGCAAAACGGGAATTTCATCTTATAGATCTTTCTGTTCACGCTCCCGGGCGATCAGTTGGTGCGATCGGGATGGAGTAGGCCGCGATCAATAGATAGTATGAAGGACAAGATCAGAGTTCTTTGGGAGGGAAATCCTCCCACCCCTTTGTGAGTTTTTTTCACAAAAAAAGCGGTAAAAAGGGAATTTCATCTTATAATTCCTTCCGTTCACACTGCCGCGCTCTGATTAGGTTGGGAGCAAATTTCTGTCCCCCTTTTGGATTTTGTTTGTAGCGAGGAAGGATTAATTTTGGATTTTTTTCGTTCACGCTCCCGCGCAGACACGTCCTCTGATCGAAGGAATTTTGGTCGCAATCGATAGGCATTAACTGTGTCTAGATCTCATTAGCGTGGGAGGAAAATTTAGGATTATAGGATTATAGAAATAAGGATTATAGAAACTTTGATTTCTGAATTTTTGACGTTCACTGTCCTGTACCAATGCGTGATGTGATCAAGGCGGTTATGGCGTTTATGGTGGTTTTGATCTTACTCGACGGCTATGGACTTGGTAAAAATTCCATTACCACGATAGTGCAATTCCCCCACCCCCCTCACTTTTCGATTTTTGCATAATCGAATGAATAATGCTCTCAAAATTTCACCATTCACATTTAAACCTATCGGAAAGTTATTTACGAGACCCGTTGAGGGCCGAGTAAAAAGAAATAGTCACACAAGGTATTGGGAGACCAGCCTCAACGTGTTTTAGTTCTGACTTCGATCTTCCTATGAAATTTGAGATTCTGTTATTACAGGGATGAAGTAACCCAGGAGCAATTTTCTGAGTATCTATATTATTGATAATTTGAGTAACTATACTTTTAGCCATGATTTTCAGAGGAATCACCATTTGACAGCCAATGAGGATGACAAAGATTCTAACATTTCAGTAACAATAGTGATTAACAGTTTGATCACTATTTTAGAAAAGCTGCATCAAACTGAAGTCCCGTCAACTGCATTGTTTACGCTTGGTTTTTACGGAAGTCAAACTTTTCTTGGCCCGGTACAGGAGAACCGAAAATACGGCGCAACCTGTCACAAAATCGTGAAAACAAGTGAGGGGGATGGGCCAGCGTTGCCGGCCGGCAACGATGTGTAGTAGTGCGTGGTGGGGAGCACTGGCTGACCGCCCCCACTTCTTTTACTTGTTCGATAGTAAAGGGTAAGTCGGAACGCGGATTGTCGTAAAACGAGTAAGAAATAACGCGCCGCCTCGTGAGAGAATGTGAAATTACGGCTTAAGTGGGAAGAGCTTAGTTAGTGTCTTAGTTATTCACATCGAATTTATACAAAAAAATATACTGGCGGCTGGTATCAAATGTCACTTCGGGTAAGTTACTTGTGCAAAGACCGAAAAAGACTGATCACAAGTAATTTGAACGCCTTGGGAGAAGTACCGAGTTACTTTCTCCATGTACAGTGATTACTATTCGTGAGAGGACCCCTTTATTATCCTCTCTCGCTATTTATAACCCCCTTAAATTGAATCAACTTCTACCCAACTTAATGAAACTCAAAGGTATAAAAAATGTTGCAATTGAAGTTGGATTTAAATTTGAATCCTTTTCCTCTGTATGGTACTGACTGCACGCGTTTTCTGCACTTGTCATCATTAAAATTGTTACTTGCGACAAGTACAAGTCTAGAAGTGGCTGTAAGTATTTTTTTTCTTTTTCCCTAGTAAAATTGGTGCTTGCTTCAAGGAACTTGGGAACTTCGAGGCAAACACTAGCCTCCAGTACGCTCAAAGCTTTGAATAAGCGTCAAATTTCCCTTCCGGTCAAAAAGGCAAAACGTATAATTTTCATCAGACGTCACTACCCTATTTCCGGGCGAAACGTATAATTTTCATTAGACGTCACTACCTTGTACTCGCAGATGGGACTTCTTTCCAGTGGATGAGAGTTATTCCCAGGTAGGAAGTGACGAACGGTCCGAGTCTTATCCAAGCTACTTCCAAGTTCCGGTAAGCTTGGATGAGGGTTGCTACCCATGCCTGGATTCAGATAGAGTAAACTTCGGATACTGACGTCGGGCCAGGCGCGGTAATGAAACCTGGTATTGGGTTGGTGTTCAAGACTCATCCGAACGTCGAAACTTCGGATAGTGACGTCGGGCCAGGCGTGGTAATGAAACCTGGTATTGGGTTGGAGTCCAAGACTCATCAGAAACTTCGAGATTGGATGAGGCTTGAACATGAGAGTCCAGTCACCCTTGATGGACCGAACTTGAAACGGGCAGTTTAATGTCTGTTTTGCGTAAGGCACTAAAGTCCCAGTCTTCCAAACTGTCTCTTTCCACGTTAAGTAGGAGGACACTCAGGGGATTTGAACCTACAACCTACGGAGTCGCCATCTAACGTGTCACCACGGAACTATCGCACGCAATTCTTATTGACAGTAATTGATGCGGCTCATATGAATGACAACTTTTTTTTTAATAATCATACTTGACATTGATAAATCAAATGTACATGCATAGAAAGCGAGATATCCTAATGATTATGATAATAATAATTATTCTTAGGCAAGAAAAAAAAGTTTTCTTGAAAAAATATTTGGACTAAAAAACCGATTCTTCAAAAGGAATATTTATTGTACAGATCACTAGGGTTAATTCAGCAAAATTTTCGGGCCATTCTGAAGTTGTAGTTATGGATAAATTTTCTGCAGGAAAACAATTTGATTTTTAACGAAATTTGCAAACAATTTTTTCACTTTATATTGTTTATAATATTCATCTTACGACAATTATCAACTGGTACTTAAGAGTAATTATTACTTCATTCGAGTAGATTTGAGTCAAATGCCTCATATGCAGGCCCTCAATGAAAAACTATCTCCACCCTATCCAGACAGAATATTTCTATCAGTCGATTGATTGACTGTTGGGAAAACTCTATGGCAATAAAGGCCGGGCGTAGCCTGGTTGAAAAGCTTTACGCCAAGGCTTGGTTAACCAGTCTGGCCCCAGGCTTGGTAGAAGGGTTTGAAATAAAGAAAAAATCCAAGCCTGGTAATTATTTAGTAAGACGACGGTACCAAGCGTGGATGAAGCTGCCGTTTTCAGGCTTGGGACGAGTTTCATTTAAACACGAATCTAAGCCTGGTCGACGCTACGAGTACCGACTCTCTGCAATACAAGGTTCAACCAAGGTTAGCCTTGTTGTTAGGCTCAGGCATTCCTACCCGGGTTTGAATTGCAAACTGACGAAGTTTCGCTTGTACCGTGTGTAGCTTCTATGCACTTTTCTTTTCAATTTAGCAATTCTTTCAATTTCAACTTTTTTCAATAACTGTTACCATTGCCTTCGTTCTCGAAGTCTATATTACAATGAATCAATAGCAACGACTAGTTAACTCAGTTCTTGTTCGTCTTGTTAATTCTAGACTCAATAGATTATCACAGTCCATAACCGCATTTTTTAGCTCTCCTTACTCATTATTTTACTCAACTATTTATGACATATGAAACTATGAAAAAAAAATTGTTTCGACATGTTTACGTTCATGAAAATATTAAGAATGCAATGGATAGAATCCAAAATTAAAAAATGAATCTGGCATGAAATGCCCCATTGACATTTAATCAGTTCAATTTAAGCTTACATAATTGTTTTCTCTAATTAATTTCAATCGTTCCATTTACCAATTTACGCTGTATGAAAGATATTGAGGCGTGAAAATTGAAATAACTCTCCGGGTTTGCCTACTGATGCTGTAATAGCGTGTCAAAGAGCAGTTAGTCCCTCCACACCCTTAACACCCAATATTCGTTTGGATCTACTGTATATCTCCACTGAAAGAGCCTCTGCCTATTGTCCGAGTAAATGAAATAACTGAGAAATGAAATAACTGAGAAACAATAACTGAGGTAACAATTCATAAATGATTGTACAAAATTCTTGATAGAGTCTGTAGTGGTAGAAACGCTATTTCTTCTCGCTAGAAAAAATCAACTTTCGGGAGTTGAATAATTACCTTGGAGACCGAAGAACTGACCAGGTTTCGATTGGGCGAACCAACTGCCGTAGAGTAAGGAAGCCGATGCCAGAGAAGCAGCTGAATACCCTGGTGCATCTGGCAATCCTTCAGGTATTAGCGGCGCCGATCCCGAACTATATAGTTGATTTGTATCTATTTAAGACAAATTAAAATTAAATACATCAATGAAATAGGAAATGAGGGGGCTTGATGCTCTTGTATGTTGCAATAATGCAGCAAAGAATATTTTTGCAGAAGAATTCCCGAATAAGGAACCTTTCATTAACTCGTCAGTAATCGCGCCATGAGAGTATGTCTCCCGTTTTATTTACATGGAGAGTTTAACCAATCGACTCCCGTGAGCGTTCAGAGTAGATTGGAGAAACACTTCCAGATGACCTCCAATCTGCGAACTCAAATAACAAGATAAAGCATGACTAAATAATTTATCAGCTGTAATATCCCAAGACCTTCAAAATTATCCGATGAATTTTGATCGTCGAGGGGTATTCGGAGGATTTTTTTTTTCTTTCCGGTCAGTCAGGGTGCCGTATTCGAGGCACTTTGCCGACATTTGGAGACTCATTTTGCAATTATCCTCTTCAAACTAATTCAAACCTCAATATGAATGTGACAGATATTTGAACGATATTAGTCGCATTTGTGGAAAACAATTAACCGGCTGCAAGGAAATTATCGGTCTGATCATTTCCCCGGCCACGAGTATGAAACAAACCGCGTGACCGAGAATACTGCACTCTGATTGGCCAAAATCGGAAGGAAAAAAATAATCTCCATAATGTTATCAGCTATAATTATCGTTCTGAAAAAATTTAATCTGAAAGCGGAGAATTAAATTTCACGGAATTTAAATAGATGGTTTTTCCACTATTTGAGTTAGCAATTTTGGTTACGTGACCTCTTCCGAATGTTAACACGTACATTTTCCGATCCGGTAAGTAAAAATATCAATTTGATTAAAGTAATTTCTTCCTTGATATTACATTTTTTTTTCCTTATTTGATATCCTCATCAGCCTTGTTCTCTACTCTTTACCGAGATGCAAATGGACAGACAAATATAATAATAACAATAATAATAAATTTTCTCTGTAACTTCTTACCCATAGACAAATTGCATTGGCACTGGCGTAAATTACAGATTTACTTGAGGCAATCAAAGATTCTCACTTTAATATGCCAATGTTTGGTCTCAGTTTCCTACACCTAGAAAATTTTTATGGACGTCTCATAGCGCGACTGAATATTTTCAACGTCTTTATTGATTGTTTTAGTTTGTTACATGTTTGTTGGCTATGAAACCTTCGAAAATCAGTGAAAATCATGAGAATTTGAGTGGTTCCCACCGTCGAGTAGAAATGACTGTAAATCAAGTCATTCTCAGGTTCATTAGTAATTTTTAATGACTTCTGGAATTCACAAAAAAAAACAGGAAATCACTGCAGATCAAGAGCTATTCATTTTCAGTGGTAATTTCTGCATTACATCCGAAATCATTCAAAAATAATGTAAATCACCGCTGATGTTGATACCAAAACTTATTACGCAATTTTAGCACAATAATTTTCGTAGCGTTATCGGTGAGTTGAAACTCGTTCGATCCCGTGATCGTTGGAGAGGCGATGCGTCGCGTATAAACAACATAAACATTCACAACGATAATTTGATGTTTGCTATCAAAAACTATTAAAAATCGTAAAAATCTAGCGAAATCGAACTGAATTATCATTTTTACTTTTGAAAATCACAGAAATTATCCGATTCATTGAAAATCATTGCGGCCCTCGATTATGGATGACTAGCATTAACCCATTCATTTACTGAACTGCACATAAAATTCAACTCACTTCATTCAGCTGTACATGGGATAAATTTTTTGTTCGAATCTTTTAGAAATAATATTTACTTACGCTGATCATAGACACTCTTCACACTTCCACACAGTTCGATCGGTCCAAGTAAACAATTCGTATCCTGCATGACAATATCATCATGATTGTTCTCGACACTTGATGCAGGTTCACTTCGACTGCACTCTTTCCTGCCAAGGATACTGTCAATGGAAAATGCACTTGGATTTATTGCGTTTGTAGTTTTTTCTTGCGTGGATATTTTCTCTTCGTCGCTTGTGTCACTGGTGTCTGACGCATAACCCGCCAGATCGTGGGAAGGATTCGATGATTCCCTGCTGTCCTCTTTGATGCCTTGCTCCCTCAACTCCATATTGCAATATGTCATTAAGCTAATTTTTTTCAGCATGAAATTAACATAGTGAGAAAATAAAAATGAGGCCAATAATACTGTCGAAAGAAATTCGTCGGAGTTTTTTGTATTTAAATTATTTTTAGACCCTCCATTTAGCGGTCTATCGTTACTGAAAATCAATGAACTCGAATTTACTGGAATTACGTTCAATTATTTTTTTGGACTCCTTTGGAGATGAACTCACGTCACGGGCTGATCTAATACTAATGCTGCTATCAGTGAGAGCGCAAAGGTAACAACACTGAATCTATGACAGGTGGCACGTGTCCGTGGGTCCATTCCATGTTCCTTCTATCCTGCATCGCCATCCCCACCACTTCACACTTCACCCCCTCGACATCTTTCAACATTTTAGACCCTCCTCCCCTCATTGTTATCTCTCTCGTTTCTATTTTCAATATTTGAGTTGTCATTTGATGCCTTAAAAATTATGAGGGTATGCATACGTCGTTTTGTTTCGACATTAAAATGGAGTTGAAAAATAATTTATTTTTTTGAATCGGAAATATTCTCTGGAACCAAGAGAATAGAATATTTGGTTTTCCCTCAATTTTTCGAGAACCAGAAATTTCTTTAAAAAAAATGGAAATTGGTACAATTGTTTCATTGGGTTTCTGCTAACAATTCTAGTTTTTGACTAGTTCTATTGAAAAATTCCTCAACTTTACTACGTAATATCTGGTTTAATGAACAATATCCAGTGAAAAGACGTCTATTTAAGTAAATTATATAAATATTATATAATAAGTCAATTATTCAAGACATCAGAGTTTCATGTTTCTATTCAAACTTAGACTACTCTTTTGTCTTTGCATGGAAAACATCAAATAGAAAATCTTTGTAAATTACATTAAAGATTTTTATTGAAAACCTTGATAAAATATTGAGATTAGTAAAAAAATTAATAGAAATTCAACAGACGCGTTTCGAGAAGTAGACCGTGAACGTATTAAATAAAGTTTCGAATGTGAATTTTAATCTGATATGAATTAATTTTAATCTGATGTGAATTTTGATCTGAATTTTTTTCATACTAACACATAAGTGTTTTCTTTCAAGAAACTGACTACGGATTTTTGAGATGAAGAAAAAATCCAAAACCAAGTAATCGTTCAATAATTTTTTTTTCCGGAAGTATTTTTATAGCGTCGTATTTTAGAGAGTTTGTAATGTGCGCATGTCCATTTGGTGAAGTCCCGCCCTTTCTAGAATACCACTAAAATACCCCCTTGCGCTCTAGCTCCCGAAAAGAACGAACATAATGATACAAACCCACTCCAACACTTATGGCAATATATAAAAGCTCCTTTCGCCTCACCCACCTTTAGAAATATGATTAAAGACCGCCTTCGAATCTTCTTGAGGTTTCATTAAATCTTCGGTGGGTATAAGATTCATTTCTGGTATTGAAATAAGAGATAATTTTTTTTTCGATGAAAGTCTAGAATGCCTTCTTCAGCTGTTATGATGGAGTTTCAAGAAATCAAAGTCGAGAAAATCTTTATAGACGCCAAAGGAAACGTTGAAACCACAACCCGAGTAGAAATTTTCAACGGCAGTCCTGTTGGTAGGAAATACCCTGATACTGTAGCAATTCAATGTCCCGCATTAAGGCATGTCTGATCAGAACCCATATAGTGGCCGACTCCATAATTACCGCATCTATACCCGGGTAAAAATATATCCCTCTTTGGAAGCTCTTTCAATTAGTTTTTGGGAGATTCTTCAAAAGATCATGTCAAATATCTTTTTGGGTCACCAAAAAGATCTTTAGAATACTATAATATGTTCGTGCGGGACCGAAATCTTCGTCTCTTGTAGTATTTTTGAGCAATGACACCTACAGGTACCTATAGGTACTGATGTATTTTGCAGATCAAAAAGTTAAAAAAATGTAATTTTTACTTAACGCTCCTTTTCTGAGCTTAATAAATTCCATTTCACTCAATACCACCGGTTTCGGACCTAAATAAGCGAGAAATACAAATTAAAAATTTTCTATCGGAATGGGATTTGAACCTACAACCTACGGGGTCGCAACCTGACTCGTTACCACGGAGCTATCGCACGCAATTGTTATTAACGATCATCGGGGTAGCCCATATGAATGGTAGCTATGTGTTTTTTCACCACTACAAAATAAAACATATTTCACAAAACATAAATTTATTTAAAAACATAATTTACGATTTAAGTAAATGACAATTAGTATGTAATTTACTATTTTTTAAAATCGGAAATTACGCGATTTTTCTCGTAGTTCACGTTCTTCCAATCATGTAATTTATGGTGTTCAAATCTCGTAATCTACGATATCTCAATCTTGTATTTTTCACGATTGCGAAATCGTAAAGGACAATTTCAAAAACGTAAATTATGGCTTTAAAAACGTAATATACGAGGTCATTCATATAATTTACACATTAAAAATGATAAAATACAGTGGACGTTGCGGTGAATTATGAAAATTGCCATTTCTTAGATAAAAAAAATTTTGTCATGTGTCTTCATTTTTCGACATTATCTCGCAATCTAATGGAAATCGTATATTTTTGCTCTTGACCTTTTTTGTAGGCCTCTGTGCACTCTACAAAAAAGGTTTCAACACAAATTTTGAGCTCTCATGAAGAAGATTGCAAAATTTCAATTTTGTCTATTAGTTTTTCCAAAATATCTCTAAATCTTAGAAACATAGTGCATTTTTGATGACCTTTTTTACAGAATGTAATGAGGTCCACAAAAAAGGTCCTAAGCCAAAATATACTATCCCCCTTAGATTCCGAAATACTGTCAAAAACCGAAGTCACGTGACAATACATAAATAACCTCCTAACTTACGTTTTTAAAACCATAATTTACATTTTTGAAATTGTCATGTACGATACCTCAATCGCAAAAAATATAAGATTGAGATATGGTAGTTTAGCAGATTGGAACACCGTATATTACGTGATTGAAACTACGTGAAATACGAAATGAATCGTAAATTATGTTTTTAAATAAATGTGTGTTTTGTAAAATATGTTTTTATTTTGTATTGGTGAGAAAACGCACAGCTTCCATTCATATGGGCCACCCCGATGATCGTTAATAACAATTGCGTGCGATAGCTCCGTTGTAACGCGTTGGGTTGTGACTCCGTAGGTTGTAGGTTCAAATCCCATTCCGATAGAAAATTTTTAATTTGTATTTATCACTGATTTAGGTCCGAAAACGGTGGTATTGAGTAAAATGGAATTTATTGAGTGCAGAAAAGGAGCGTTCAGTGAAAATGATATTTTTTTAACTTTTTGATCTGCCAACTACTTCAGTACCTCCAGGTACCTGTAAGTCATTGCCCAGAGACGCTGCAAGAGACGAATATTTTAGTCCCGCACGATCATCTCATAGTTTTCTAAAGTTCTTTTTGGTGACCCAAAAAGATATCAAGATACGCGATAGCGTATCGGCCGAGTTGACCTGCAGAGAGGTGCGACGGAAATGGCCGATGCTATCGCATATCATATTCACCTAACAACTTCCCCCTCCACTACTCCTAAAATTAGTTTATTTTATTATGGGAAAACCAGCGCATTTGCAGAAAAATCATCCTTAGATACATAATATAATTCGGGGATGATCTTTCTCATACTATTTTCAGATTGTCGTTAAATGCTCTAGGAGCCTTGATAGCTGCATAGCAACCGATGGAATTTCGAATTTTCACGAGTTTTATTATCTTTAAGTCTCTAAGCTTCATTTTTTTCGGCCGATAAGTTTGTAGCCAGTGAAGCTCACACTGCCGCCGCATCGCCTACCGTCGCGCGCCTGTCGCTATTATTATCCTAGCCAGCAAGCACTTAATAAATTCACTTATTAATTTTTTCAATAATTTCTTTATCATTCAATATAAAAATAATAATTAGTAAGATATTTAAGTTGCACTCATTAGGAGTGCATTAGTTTTAAGAGTGGTGAAATAATAGTGTATAAATAAAGAAATGACATTCGATCGGTTATCCTGAACATAACCAAAAATATATGTCAACAAATTATTCGTGATGAAATATCCCCTTTTAGAAGTTATAGAATCTGATATGTAATCAGAATTCTATATTATTCGAATCAAAAAGCATCTTTCATCACGAATAATTTGTTTTTCATGTATGTTTGGTTATTTTCCCCATAACCCATTGAGGGCCAGTTTTCTATTAAG
>JAPYZM010003291.1:0-11575 GCA_030522845.1 Psyttalia concolor
ACAAATAAGCTTGTCAAGTTTTCCAGAAAAATCACTCGCGCTTCGCGCTCGTGATTTTTAAACTGGAAAACTTGACACGTTCATTTGTTTGCAACGAATCTATCGGGAAATATCCGATAATTTCGAAGCTCACGTGGCATTATATGTGATAATTCGATAATCATCCCGATCGGATATCCATTTAAAATAGCCCAGCAGCTGCACACGAAACTTGATACTGAAAATATATAAATATTTGTCTAATTATCTAGTATGCGTTATCTAGCATCTACCTAGATAATTACCTAACGTCAATTTTTTTCGTTCGTTTAATCTCGAAAAATAGAAGTTTATTGTAAATCGCGGTATCAGTGTATTTAAGACGTGGACTCTGTAAGACCCGTTCGTATCACATGTGAAAAAATATTTGTATGCACTCTTGTCATGTTTTTGTTGCACTTCAATGCCAGTTGATACAGTTATCTACTGAAAAAGCGAAAATCTCAGGGATTAAGTGTTTGTTGAAGCATTAAATAAGGAATTGCTTCACATCTCGGGCTTCAATATTAGTAAAATGTACTTCAGATTTTTATATTTATGAATAATCAATGCATCGTTACGTGGCGAAAGACATTGAATCAATGGTCGAGCCCAGAATTCTGACTTGAGTTTATTATTTTTTAAATGCAATATCTATTGCAGTTTGTCGCGCATTATTCGGGCTAAAAAAAATATTATAATGGAATAAAATGCGACAGGAAAACTTCGACAACTTATGCCCCAAACATTTCTATTACACAAGTCCTAAGACTATTAAATATTTAGATGTTTAACGGCTGTTCATTTTGAAAAATGCAATTTTTCGGGTTCTGACCACATTATAAAAGAGATGTAAACACATTTGTAGTATCATAAAAAATGTCAATTGTATTTTTTGTCGCAGTAAAAATGTGAGATCAATTTTTTATCTCAAGAAAGACTTCCATCTTCCTTATGAAAAATCACACGTCGTTGCCTGCTTTCTAATGATTTTATGTTGTAACGACTGTGAAAGCCTTTCAATAAATTGTCATATGTCTGCAAGTGGTAAAGGCCAAGCGAGTTTGTTTGCTGCGCTTTCACAGTGAAGCAGCCAAAGACTGTTTAATCGTATGAAAGCTTTAGATATTTATAGACACAATATTCCTGTATGTCTAGAAAAATACAAATTATATAGTAGAACACAGTTCAAAATTCGATAACACGCGCCGAGAGATAGGAGTAGAACACACGTTTGTAAACATGAGCCATAATTGTGAAATCATTGATAATGATTGATTGCTGTCAATGACTGGGAGAAGTTACGTAAATATAAAAAAACACGCGAGCATTATGTCGATTGTGGAGAAAGAAGTCTAAGGTATTTTTTTATGGAAAATATTTTTTTTACATTTTTCTTGAAATGAAATGAGTCACGATTAATAAGTGATCTTAAAGAATGTCAACTTCCAACAATTATTCCTACCACTTATTTATTAATTTCATTAGAAGCGTTATTCAATCCATAACTAATACTGATAATATTCACTCGTAGAAACGATTAAACATTATTTTTTCTAATCCGTAAATCCAAAAAATCGATTAAACAGATAAAATTATGTCGATAATGAGTGGCTTCAGAGGAAAATGCCAACGGTAATTTCCTCTAGAAAATGTAATCAGCTACAAAAATAATTCTCCGACATTGTTCCCAGATTAGATAGCCCGCGGAATAAATTTTAACGGTTATAAAATGTCAATATCCATTTAGGTATTTTATTTTCGAATGATAAATGCAATTGACTCATTAACAACTGATTCCAACATTTGAAAATTCAAGATTGCAGTACCAGATGTAGTGGAAGCAGCCGCGAACGCCGATATCCTAGTATTTGTAGTTCCTCACCAGTTTATTCGTCGGATATGTAGTACATTGCTGGGAAAAATAAAGCCAACAGCTGTTGGTTTATCTCTCATCAAGGTAAAGCCCACAAGAATCCCAATTATCCACTCTAATGATGCGGAACATTCTCAGTATGAATTCTACCTTTTCAGGGTTTCGATAAAAAAGATGGGGGAGGGATTGAATTGATCTCCCATATAATCGCTGCCGAACTGGGTTTACCAATGGCTGTACTTATGGGCGCTAATCTAGCCTCTGAAGTAGCCGATGAGATGTTCTGCGAGACTACTATAGGTAAATAACAAACACGTCTTTAACTGATTTTATTTTTTCAATTTATCAAAGGAAAAATAGATAAAATTAGTCAATGAATGCTTAAGGGCCTGACTAATTGGAATTGAATTACAACTGATTGCTTTATCATTAATCTTTATTAATTATATAGCACTTTTTTGGGTGAAGAACAACATTAATGTCAAACCCCATTATCTTCCATAACTTCATCTAAATTGATTCAAACTGTCATGACTTTTTCGTTAGAATAAATTTCTCATAACAAAATTATTTAGATTTTGATGATTTTTTTACGTAATGTTCTAACAAAAAAGAAAATAAAAATTAGATGCAACAGTACGAAACCGGATAAAATTATTGCTGGTATGCTCAAGTGGCCGCAAATAATTATAATCTAATCAGACTAACTGCTTTGTCATTTTGAGTAATCAATAATAAAGAAGGGGTGTCATTTGCAATTGAATGTCTCAAGTGTAAAATTACTCATTGATACTTTGAACTGTTCAGGTTGCAAGGACAAGGCCGTTGGTACTGTGCTGAGAGATATGATTCAGACGTCATTTTTCCGAGTTGTTGTTGTTGATGACGTGGACTCAGTCGAGTGCTGTGGGGCTCTCAAGGTAATTCATCAATTCATTTGTTTTGTAGCAGAGTATTTTAATGTTGAAATAATACGTTAGACATCACATTATATTTAGAAAATCATTTATATTATGTCATTTAATTCTGTCCAACCATAAGTTCGAACAATATAATATCATTAATTTTAAACATAACAAATATTAATATGTGTAAGAAATCTAGATGTATTATCGTTTACCTAATTCTTACTCTAGAAAATCCTCATTCTTGTGGAAAAATTCCGGAGATTATTCTATACTTAGTCCTAAAATATTTATATATTTTTTTGCATTTCAGAACATCGTAGCATGTGGCGCTGGATTTGTCGATGGTCTAGGCCTAGGAGACAACACAAAAGCGGCGGTCATTCGACTTGGACTCATGGAGATGATAAAATTCGTTGACGTTTTCTTTCATGGGGGCAAATTGAGCACTTTCTTCGAGAGTTGTGGCGTCGCTGATTTAATAACCACATGCTATGGTGGAAGGAATAGAAAAGTTTCGGAGGCCTTTGTTAGAACAGGAAAGGTAAACACTTCCTCTGTACAAAGTCACAATTGATCAGACCAATTGACCGGCCGTCGTTCTCTCATTTTGAAAAAATCCTATTCATTAAAAACACATTAATTATAAATTGTTAAGAGTGGTTTAATTATTGTATTGATATCTATTTTATCCTTTTTATTCAGACAATCGAAGAATTAGAGAGAGAAATGCTGAACGGTCAGAAGCTTCAGGGGCCATTTACAGCCGAAGAGGTTAACTACATGCTCAAGCTTAAGAACATGGAGTCTCGATTTCCACTATTCACAGCTATACACAAAATTTGCGTTGGAGAATTACAACCGAGTGATCTCATTGACTGCATTCGCAGCCATCCCGAACACATGTAAGCTCAAAAAACAAAAATTGAGGGTAAAGGTCTGGGGTCAATCTGGTGGAGGAAGGGGAATTTTCTCCCACTTGAAAATCTCAAACTGCTATTGGAAGAGAGGAAATCCTACTTTTCTTTTCTGCTTGCCTTTAATTCTCTTCGAGTTGCATCGCCAATTTCATTGTTACACGTGATTAATTTTAACTATTGTCTTTTCTCTGGAAGTTGAGAATTTTCAATTTGTATGAATGACTGCAGGTTATGTATATTAGGGAAATATTACAGAATGGAAATGCTTGTTTTTAACTGAATCTTTTGAGTTTTTTATCGGTAACAATTTTTTATTCAATAGAATTGCGTAAAAGCAACTGTGATTTTAATTAATTTTTGCGTCGTCCGAGATGTCACGCCAATTATTCTTCAAAGTGAATTGAGTTCAGAAAAATGACAATAGAAAACTTCAATACTTTGCTTTGACGGAGAGGTTATGGGTGGATCTGGTGGAGTAAGGGGAATTTGTTCCTCGTGTAAAATCTCAAACTCCTATTGAAAGAGAGGAGATCCTAGTTTTCTTTTCTGCTTGCTTTTAATTCTCGTCGAGCTGCATCACCAATTTCACTGTTACTTTTAATTAATTTAAATTATTGTCTTTCCGCTTGAAGTTGTGAATATTTAATATATAAGAATGACTGTAGATTATGTATATTAGGAAAATATTTCTAGATTGAAATTCTTTCCTTTTTGTCTGAATCATTTGATTATGATTTTTTCAAATTTACTCGTTACAATGGAGAAAAAAAAATTGTAGCGGTGGAACAAAGATTATAGGTTTGTTTAGAAAGCTTTATAGATATTATAAAAACTGAATACCAAAAGAATTCCAGAGTTTTATCCAAGTGATAGTAAAAAATTTAGCTTCATCGAGACTATTTTCATTAAACTACCCGTCGTCGCATTTTTTGTTAATTGCTTCTTTTACTTTTCCTCTGGAAGCTGTGAATGTAAATAGGTACGAATGCCTGTAGATTATGTACATTAGAAAAATATTTCTGGATGGAATTTTTTTAATGAATCAGTGGATTGTTTTTTTATGTTGAGTAAAAACAATTTTTCACACTTTAGAGTTGAAAAAAATAGTGAAATAAATATTCTACGTTTGTTTAGATTTCTAGATTAAATTGCTAGATTTTCCCAATTAATGACGAAAAATTCAATTGAATCAATTCGATTTTAATTAATTTCCGTGTCGTCTTAGACGTCACGTCAATTATTCTTGAAAGTGAATCTCGAATGGGAGACAAGAGTCGAGAGAATTGTTAAATGATCTGTTAACGATTGACAAATGTATCGAAGATAAAGATATGAATATATTGTCTGTTAAGAAATCGATGAAAATCCATCAATGAAATTCCCTCAATCCTCCCAAAATATTATGCACGTATTTGTTCTCTTCTGCTTTGTCTAGTCATTCTTCCTCATTGTATTATTCATATTTTTTTTATCGCATTTCATTCATATCCAGGTACGGCAACGAGAACATTCCACCCATGTGCCATCTCTAAGGATACGCAATTGAGAAGAAGATTTGTTGAATCGAATCCAGAGAAGATATATTTTTGTTGTGACATATCGCACTAAAAACCTCCAAAGAGAACAGTATTTTTAAGGGATGGATTGGAACAATAATTCAGCAATACGAAATGAAAAATGAATTTGTAGAGAAACTGACCATGTGTTCATTTAATATAAAAATAATATTGATTATTAAATGGTTGATAATGCGGGTTTTCTATTGCAAATTTGTAATTTTTTTTTATCAAAATTGAAGTCATCATGTGAACTACTATTTTTAATTGAGAGGTGAGTGGAATTTTGAGGGGCAAATATTTGTTACTCAATTTTTATGTGATGACTTGACAAACAAAATTCAAAATTAATTATTCCTCCAAAAATTCGGAAAAAAATGCGATGAATTGCAAAAATAGTCTTTTTTCTTTGCAGTTTTATGGGAGTTCTAATTTTCAGTCGAAGAAATAGAAAAAAAAACAAGGCATCAGACTCTGAAAACTCCAGCCAACATTAGATAAACTAAAATTATCACCCGGAAAATTCTAAAGCACATTGATTTATACTGAAGAAACTCTAAAATACAATCAACTCCTATAAATACTAGGAAACCTTGTCAATGAATGGCGAAGAATACGCGAACTAAAATGTCAATGTCACAACATCATCACATGAAATGTGTAAAGAAAACATTTTTAATTACCATAGGCTCGTTAAATATACCCGGCCCGCCCACCGACACTAGTCCAGTGCCATGAGGCATAATTTTTCCTTGGAGAAGGTCCAAGACTTGCGCATCAAGACTAGAAAGAACAAAACCCGCTCGACAAATCGCACCTAAGGTCAATGGTAAGCCTGAAGTGAGCCAGTCATCAATCGGCACCGCAGAAGAGGAAGAAATCTTCGGTCTCAGTGTCTCGCGATCAATTTCCGTCGATCTCAAATTTATTCCAAAATTCTTATCAATCGGTTCTGATCAAATCGTCTCAATCATTTATTGAAAGTTTGAAGTTTGAACAGTTGTAAAATCCGGAAACATGAGTAAGAAAAGAGTCTGCATCGTTGGAAGTGGAAACTGGTAAATAATCAACTATTTGAGTTTTCGAGGAATTCATTACAAGCACATGCTCGCAATGAATGCTGATTTATTAGCAGAAATCGTGTTTGAAATTACCTCTTAACGATACTTTTAATACTTTGGCATGAGCGGAGAAGACGCCAAGGTGACATTTGCATTCAAGGACATGCCGGGAGATTTATTAAACATGCGAAAACGAACTGGGAACGTGAATAAATGGATAAAAATTCACACTTATTCCCATTTTTTCCTATTTTTTTTTATTTATCACAGTTTAATGAGGGAACTGATGAGTGCAGATGTAGAGTTTTTCACTTGAATTATTGTTTTCTGACTCGTGAACTTTCATTACTGATAATCTAAACTTTTTATACGTTTTTATAAGCATTAACAGTAGTGTGTGAAGAATTGCAAAAAAAATGTTACATTTTGGCGAGCCATTGCCATCATTAATTTTTGGAAAAATCTAAAAAGTAGAAGAAAAATAGAAATACAGGAAATTAATCCTTAATCTCGGGATTCATGCAGATCGAGTTTATTCTTGCCACTTCATTTGGATTCAAAATGACTTTACCAAGCCGCACCTTTAAAGGTCGAGGTTTTGAAGTAGCTCTACTTTCGGTATTTGAATTGCTCAATTGAATTGCATAATTTTTTACGACTTAATAACCGATAAATTACATTCTACAAGATTTAATATTTTTGAAGTATTTCTCGGTCACGAATAAATAAGTTTTTTTTATATTTCCGTTGAGTTTTCTGAAAATTCCTTGCAGTCCTCAATTATATTTCGCTTTGAAAAAATAGTTCAACTAACTCAATGTTCAAGATGTAATGAGGATTGTTGTGATAGGGGCTCGGCAATTGCCAAAATTGTTGGCGCCAACACTGCCAAACACAGTGACAAATTCGAGGAAAAAGTCACTATGTACGTTTATGAAGAGATGATCAATGGAAAGAAACTCACGGAGATCATTAATGAGCAGCACGAAAATGTTAAATATCTCCCGGGGCACAAGTTACCAGCAAATATCGTAAGTACGTCATGCGAATGTGCAATTGAAAAAATCTATGGATTTTTTATTTTCATTTCTCTCTCTTTTTTTTGTCGTAACGCGTGAAAAAGTAGAAATTATGAAACTCGGAACATCCAAATCTAGTGATTTTTTTTCTTTATTCAATATATGTCTATTAAACCCCAGTAGAGAAGAAATGAAACGTATAAAAGCGAATGCAATCTTTATATCCTTAATGTCGTAAAAATACTAAATAGTCCAATGATTCTCATTATTTTTGCGAAGACAACCCTTTTTAAAAGTCGAGAGTGCTTTTTTGGGGAAAAAAATCTTTACAGATTGACTCTCTTTGTGTTAAATCGGCTATACATTATTTTCGTTAGATGTTCGAGTTTAAAAACGAAGAAAAAATGCAATTTAATTTTGGGATATATGAGGACAAAAATAAATAAAGTAGAACGAATTTTTGCTTACGCAATATATTTTTGAAATCTTATCAAATTAGAAAAAGTTGATGATAATTTTAGAGTGCAAACATGCAATAGATAGCTTGTGATTAATTTCTTCAGTTATCTGGTGAGAGTGATAAATGTTTGATCCCGATGTACTACTCCTTGACGCCCTAACATGTGCGCGTGTGATGATAACAAATGTTTTTTTTTTTTCAATTTTTCGTTAATAATCAGTTGTTGTGCGAACGTAGACTTTCCCTGATGGCATTGCCACCTTATCAACACCGCCGGGGAAGAGGGCGGGCAGATCCTCGTCCTTGACAGTTGGCAGAATCATCACCTTATCGCCGGGCTGCAAATACGGTTATCGAAATTTTATCGTTATTTATTTATTTATTTATTTATTTATTTTATCGTTTTTTTGGGGGTATTAATAGTTTTGCAGACTTACCACCCAATTTGCCGGGGTAGCGATCTGGGGCTTGCGATCGACGAGCTGGAGGGAGTCAATTACACGTAAAATTTCACTGAAATCGAGCAGAAAATTAAATTGCAATGGAAAATTGAAGTAAATGATGAAAAAAATGGGAGATCGTTTTTTTTTTAATTACATCGTAATTTTGTTTTGCATTCGATTTTTTTAAAATGTTAAATAGATTTTTTTTTAATTTTCAAATTGATATACTTTTAAAAAAATTAAATGGAAATTTTCTATTAAAATAAAATTGATAGAAAATTCTTTTGATGTGCACTAAAAACAGATTTTTGAAATTTTCTTAAAATTATGGAAAATTTGACCTTTAGACTTTGAAAGGATTAATGTCTTCTAATAATGTCGCCCTTTCACGAAAGGGAGTTCTTTGGGAAATTGCTTTTGGGTGACTAGGAATTTTTCAAAAATTTGGGTGATCAATTTAAAAATTGAATTAAGATGTATTTTATGATTTTTGGATTAAAATTAATGGAAGCGGTTTAATCATTGATTCGATGATTCAATACTCACTCAACATTGCGACCAGTTGAGGCCGGGTATTGCATACTGAGACGAAGACGATGGTCAGGGCTGATTACATAAAGTGCGCGAACCGTGAGTGCATGTTCGGGATCATCCTTCGACTGGTCATCGATCATGTCGAGTTTTACCGCCAGTGAGCGGTCGTCATCCGCCACAATTGGATATGGGAATGCTCCGGGAATGTCTTGGCAGTAGTTCTTGATGTCCTGAACGCCAAAAAAAAATAAAAAAATTAGGTTTTCTGAAAGAAAGACTAGGATTTTTCTATACACCTTACTCGATTGAGATTAAGAGTTCTGACAAAAAGTCGAAAAAAAATGGAAAAAGCTAGAAACGAAAATCGGCAAATTTTCCTGCAAAAAATTTCTGTATGAGGAACATTTGAAAGATCGTATCCAATAAGTATCATTCAAATAAAATTTTACAGGATTATAATATTTTTTTTACACCCAGAGAAAATTACAAATAAAATAAAACCTGGACGGCACTCAAATCGTCTAACCCGCCGACATTCGTAATTCGAATATAACAATTACTTCTAAATTTGACCTTCAATAAATTCAAATCAAACAACTAGAACTGTTATGATTAAAAAATATAGAAAAAATAAAACTGGTAGAATGAACTTGAAAAAAAAATTAAATAAGGGCTCTGGTTGAAGAATTTGGCGTAGAATATCTTGATCGACTTTTCCGATGTGAAAATTTCAAACAATGTAAGTAAAAAATGGTAAAAAACAGTAAAAAAAGTTCTTTGAAATCGTTTTTTCCCCCAAGAAATTCACTTGTGAACATCTTTATGGATTATTTAATCGATACTTCTACAATTAAATGACTTACATTGACCCAATCGACGTGGTCCTTGAGCTTGTCAACGGAGTGTGCCAGGAGCTTAACATTCCTCTTTTGAAATTCGGGCTGATGGACAGCAATGCGACCAAGCTCAGTAGTGCACACCGGAGTAAAATCCGCTGGGTGTGAAAATATAACGACCCACCTGTTGAATCAACACTCCGTGTTATTCAATCGCATTGCAATACAGCCATTGACTTTACATTTGTATGGGTGAATTTAAAACGAGAGTGAATGTCAGACAAATTGGCAAGAGACCGATGTGGTATTGGCCCAGTTGAGACGAGGACGGGTTTTAATGCACTTTTGCGCAATTTATGCACTTCCCCGAGAGCAGATGACTGCCTCCATTCACCCAGGGCGATTGAATGTAAACGGTTGAGGAAGGCGATCAAATTCAATTAATCATTGGGAAATTGATATCTTAATTCATTAGTTAACATGACAATTTTTACATTTTCCACGCTCTTCGCATTTATTATATAATTTAACATTTGCGATTGTATTTATAAATTTATAAATTGAATTCGTAGGTGAAGAAATAAGATCTTAATTAATTAGCATTTGAAATTCTTTTTTTTTGCCTTTCCCAAACTGGTCGGATTTTTCATTGAATACATACTTAATTTGAGGGATTAAAACTATTCCAATAATTCAATTCGATGAATGAGAAATGCATGAGGATTTTTATAAAATCGCTAGTATTTTATTTTATATAAAACGATAGAATTCAGGTTTACTTAGAAAGAATTATTTTTTTCTTTTATAACTGGACCAGCTTTTCCCTCAAATAAATCGTGAACTTAAATGATGATTATTTATAAGATGAAATTTTATAACTTTTGCGTTCACGAGAATTTTAAAAAAATTGTTATTAATTTATTTAAATAACTTACGAGTCTCCCTGCCATTCATAAAAATCAATTGGACCCTGAGTGGTCTCGGCGTGGAAGTTGGGAAGCACCGAATTCAACCTCATCTTGAAAAAAAATCCTGAAATTCCTTCTTCACTTTGCGAATATCCAAGATAGACTGTTACTAACCGGCCGGCAACTCCAGCTATTTAAGGGAGAATGCCGGTCCCTACTTGTGTCAGTTCTGATGAAATACGCAGACTGGAATTGCAATTCTCCCACTACATGATAAGCTGCTGTCAAATGACGCGATACAGCTTATTGTAATCGTCGAAAATCTTTTGCAAAAATAATATGACATCAATACTCCCATTTCAAATTTCATAAGTGTTAAAAATTTCATAGAAAAATCTAGCCAATTTTTTTAGACCATCCTATTGGATTTCTATTCGACACTCCTATTAATTATTCTAGTTTTTTGTGCTGTATTTATTCATACTTTCATACTTTTTTATTGACAGTTTCTGTACAACTTCGTAGGCTGAAATTGTCCAAGTTTTTTTTACTTTTTTTTATTACAGAAATTTCGAAAATTCAGAGAACGATATTCTAGAGGAAGTACCTGAATAGAATAAATTATATAGAAAAATAAATAAAAATCAATTAAATATTCAATAGCAATTCCATAACATTAGTTGTTAAATTCCCTGGAACTTTTCTATTAAATTTCTGCGTGTGTGTTTTTATCAATTGACTATTAGTAATAATTTTTTCACTCGTTGACTGCGGTATTACGATTTTTTCGGGAAGAAAATTTTAATAAACAAACATTTGAGAACAAAATAGTATCTTTCGTAACAAGTGAAAAAAAAAAGTTTTTGACGACTGGGAGGTCACGAGCCGAAGGCGAGTGATATCATTCCACAAGTCAAAAACCACTTTTTTCACGAGTTATGAACAATATTTTTCATCACGCTGTGTCGGAAAAGTAACTTTTCAGTCACTCTCCGCTTGGCGTCGAGTGACTAAAAAGTGCTTTTTCGACACATTGAGA
>JAPYZM010003292.1:0-13548 GCA_030522845.1 Psyttalia concolor
TTGTTCCCTGGGCATGAGAGCTCTTTTCACTCTTCTATCTCTTCCACCAACAAGATTATGTACACACCCACTATCAATTCTAGCGTACTCTCTTTGCTCTACACCGCACGAGATATCTCGATGTAATGGTTTTGTGGAGTGCGATAATTGCGGAGGTGGAAAAATACATTTTTGGAATGCCTCCCGAAAATAGTATATTCTACAACTAGTGCGTAAAGTAGCACTTTGTCGTACGATTTGTGCATCGCGAAAAAGGCGACACGCACCGAATTGTTTTGCAATACCTGCCAAAGTCCGCTTCGAGGGGAGGTTTGGAGGGCAAAGTGTTTTTTTTTGGTGTGCGCAGTGCGGAAAAGTCAAGGTCATGTGTAAAGTGAAATCCAAGTGCGTAAAGTGAAGCTTTACGCATGAGTTTCACTTTGCGGACGACCTCTGACTTTTACACACAGTGTACAGAAAAGTACCACTTTACGCACGGAAAACCGTACCGAAAAGTGAACTTTTTCGGCAGGTGTTGCAAAAAGTGCTACTTTACGCACCAGGTGCACTATATGCTTTCTACGTATACGAGGCCGAGGATTTAAATCAAATTTAACGTCTGGCTCGATGGTCGCGACAACGATTGTTACCGAAGGCCAACGTCAGAATTTGCCCGGCTTTTCATTACATCAAGGGAGAGGTAAACTCACTCTCCTTAGTAATTGGTGAATTAACAATCGGAGGATTTTTCTGGAAGGAAAAACATGAATCAAATGAATTTCTCTCGGAATATTATACCTGACAATTGTATTCTAGATTTGTAATTGTTTGTTTACAATAACTGTCGTCTATTATTATTTTGTGAAGTTAGAGTCAACAGATTCTATTAGCAATAATAATCCGTCCAATACCCCTCGATCTCGAAAGTTAATAGACTGTTTCCCTCCTAAATTTTTTAGTCAATTCCTTAAATAAAACTTCAACGCTTCAAAATCCATTTGTTTAATAAAAAAACGTTTCCTTCATTGCATATTGATAATAATCCTAAATCTTGTGAAATCCTGTGACATTCCAACAATATTCCTTAAAAAAATGACAAAAAAAAATCAATCAATAGAAAAATAAATTCATAATAACCACTCAAAAAAAAAATGAAAATTATGTTCTATGTTTTACCCTGAGAAAATAACGTAAAGTTTTCAGAATGAAATTCGACGTTGAAACAAAAACAAAAATAGCCGTTAGTTAACTGAGTGATTATCCACGCAAAAATTGTCGAAAAATTCTCCAATTACCTGGGACGGTTCACCTTCCTCTAACTGTCTCCTTCTCACCCAAGGATTTACTACAAGCCCAGCCCCCCCCCCCCTCCCACCGTTCGGTAATCAGAGTCGTGACTACCGTTGGTTCGCACGATAGACTTTGTATTTTTACGTCGAACGGAGCTCAAGGAGGCAACGGGGATTTCGACGGGAGGGTAGAGGGCTTATAGACACGCGGTATAAAATCCTCTGTGTGCGATTAACTATCAACTGAGATCGTAGGTTAGTTGGGGTCGATATTCCTTTAACGTCTTTTACCTCTGGCACTGGTTACGTCTGGGGGCACGCCACTTGGACGAAAAATTGGGGTCTGAGATTTTTGCACGAACAAAGAGACATTTTTTATACAGCGTTCCGCATTCGTATGACAATATTTTTCAATACAAATATTGAACAATATTTTTCATCTCAAGGTGTCGAAATAGTACATTTTGACACTAGGCCGTGAAGAACTTTTCTGGCGAATATGAGGTTACAGGACGAACCGAAGGCGAGTTCTGTAATCATATGAGGCAGAAATTTTTTGTCACGACGTCCGTGGGCGGTGGTTCACGGCCGCGAAGCGGCCGTGAAGTTGTGCTTTACGGACTGAGTGACAAAAAAGCACTTTTCCGACACAGCGTGATGAAAAATATTGTTTGACACACGGCTGTGAAGAACTTTTCTGCCTCATATGATTACAGAACTCACCTTCGGCTCGTCCTGCAACCTCATATTCGCCAGAAAAGCTCTTTACGGCCTAGTGTCAAAATGTACTATATTGTGCCCATAATCACGCGATTCTAACCTCGCTTCGCTCGGTTACATTACGGATTATGGACACCTATGGCATAAACCTATGTGCCTTTCCGATTGAGCTGTCCGGCTTCTAGCCACTTCTACATTTCAAGTTTTTCTGTGCAATTTTGGCAATGATTTTGAGACTTCCGAAGTCATCAGAATTTTGGGGATAATTCGCACTGAAAAATCCGATTATTCCGAATTTTGAAGTTGAATACTTCACCAGCCATTTGATCTTGAATTAAATTTTCAATTTCTCAAAAAAAGCTCGAGTAGATTAAGAATCCGATGAATCCTCACTAAATTCTATAATTGTTTTTTCAAATAAAAAATTTTGGGAAACGACTATTGAAAAAAAAATATATTGATTCGTTAAAAATTGTAATTAATATCTAATTTATCCTATGCGATTCAGTTGGAAATTCGACAATTGTAGAGCCGCAAAAAATGGCGCAAATAATTCACTCATTAATCGTAGGGAGGGGTTATTCAGTCAAAAAAAAAATTAACAAATGCGCAAACTTCATTAAGCTGATCATTTGTTTGACATTTAAAAAAAAAACTAGAGTCGTATGAATACGATCGACGGGTCGTAATATTTTGGGATTATTCAATATGAATGAGAATCGAAATTCACGTGGGATAGTCTGCTGAGCCCTATTTAAAAAATGCAAGATCTATCAGACGTTACCAAGGATCTTAAACTCGTGCCGTCCTGCCTGGAACGCCTGCAGAAAGAGGTAATGGGTTATGGAATTTATTCAGTTGAGAGACAGATCCACGTCATGAGAGTGATTTCACTGTTAATTCACACCAACTTTCCCATCCATCTTCCAATGATGCTTGTCATGGTCTCGATGCATTCTGATATTTACGTCAGTCTCGACGACACTGGAAACTATCTCTTCGTCATTGTGATCGGAGAAATAAAATCTGTAAAAATCACGGGACAGCTCACGTAATCGGATGATTTATTTTCACTATACTGAATTATTAGTAATTTTTACTGCAATTCATCTTCAATTTTTTTTCCTAAATTTATTAATTAGTTCTCAATGAATTAAATCCTCGCAACAGATTTTTTTTTCTATTAATTGGAAGCAGTTCAGTACATGAGAAATGTTTGAAAGATACTTCTCATGACTACCACCGAAAGGAATATTTTTTACTGACATATCAATCATTTGCTGCCTGTCATTGTGACTAAAAACTGGCAATTAAGGGCCGGGTGTAATAATGTCACCTCGAAATCACCGTCACACATTAGACGTGGAATACTGATCAGATCGGGAGCAGACATAATTTCCGACCTGCAGAAATCATGGACAGAGGTCGGAAATTAGGTTTGCTCATGATTTGATAATTATTTTTCTTGTAATTAGTCTCGGGGATGTCGAGGTTATGAACGATTACACACGGAGAAAAATATTCAGAAAAAATTACGGAACAAGTCAGGGAAGTTGTGAGCGAAGATCCTTTCCAGGAATTTTTGTACGAATTAAGGAGAATAAGTCCGTCGCCAAACGGGAAACATACGAAAAAATTGCGTAATTTTTTTGGAAATTAAACTCCAACAGTCAAATCTACGATAAATTTCAAGACGTATTACGGCTCAAAAAATAAAAATTACGGAACGCTCCGTAATTTTTCCGGAACAGAACGTAGAATTTACGTCAAAATTGGGCACTTTCTATGAAATTTCAACTTCACCTCCAGATTACGCGGTTTATTCCGTAATTTTTCTTGAATTTTTTTCTCCGTGCACCCGGGCCCCAAAAGGATTGAAAAATGAAAAGAAATTGGAGAACTAAAAAACCATTTTTTGACTGATAAAATTGATAGTTCAAATCGGCACCTGAGCCCGTGACCTTCTGATTCCCTTCATTTAATTTTCATTTGAAATTTTTTTGAGCTACAATTTCTCGGGGAAGAGATATCCGGACACCAATTCAAATAAAATCTCTCAAGTCCCAAAATTTTGGAAATTAATTTGCCAGGCACTGAAGTGTTTGGAGGGTTTTCCAAGCAAAGTCAGTAATCTCAACGGAATAATTGAGATCTGTGCGCCGAAGGGTGGAAGTGTCGACACCGAGACAATCAACAGGCTGCCGGGATCGAGATCGGTATCGTCTACCATCGGAGAATATGATGTCACGTCAGCTCCGGATTTCGATGGTAATCTCTAATGCAACTCATGATGGGGCAATGAACCGTTGAATACTGATAGATTTATTTTCCGTGAAGATAAAATTGGGAAATCGAAGTTTGATGTGGCATCCCTGACGAGCTACTGCACAGTGTCAACGTACGAGCGAGGGAGGAATCGACATGGCATCTGCAAGCGTCGATATTACAAAATCCATCGCTCCCGGGGTATCGTAACTCGTCGTCGGCCTGGAGCGCTTGGACAACTCCTTGTTTACGTAGCTGGTAAACTGTTGACGTGCACGAAAAATATGGTGATCGCTCCGTCGTTGTACCTTGTCGACAGGATTATTTCAATGCTCTTCCAAAAGTTAGTTTTCATTGCTACTAGTGGTGGCCCTTAAATCTCGAATGTGCGAGATACGATTGGTCGATTATTTCACTTTCATCGATTAATCGATACTCGATTATTTATTCTGTCATTATCGACATTTCATATTACTAATGGAGGTCCTCAAATCTCGACCGTGCGAGATACGATTGATCGATTATTCTATTTTTATCGATTGATCGATCTTCGATACTTTATTCCGCAATTATAGATACGAACAAAAAAACGGCAACAATTGGAATGAGTATAATTCTTATATATAAAGGTGAACTAGTGAGTATCTCGAATGAACACTCGATGAGCTCTCGAAATACAATCGAGATATCTTCCGTGAACATTTGCCACAATTTTTGTATTACGTCTCAACTCCATTTAAGGCCTCATTATTACAATAATATTCGATAGTACTAATGGAAATACTCAAATCTCGACAGTGCGAGACACGATCCATTATTTTATTTTTATCGATTAATCGATTATTTCACTTTTATCGATTAATCGATCTTTGATAATTCCTTCTGTCATTGTCGACAACAAAAAACAACGGCAATATTCATATTACTAATGGAGGTCCTCAAATCTCGACAGTGCGAGATACGTTTGATCGATTATTTTGTTTATCGATTAATCGATCTTCGATACTTTATTCCGCAATTATAGATACGAACAAAAAAACGGCAACAATTGTAATGAGTATAGTTCTCATCTATAAAGGTGAGCGAGTGAATATCTCGAATCAGTACTCGAATGAACACTCGATGAGCTCTCGAAAGACAATCGAGTTTTCTTCCGTAAACATTTGCAACAATTTTTGTATACCATCTCAATTCTATTTAAGGCCTGTATTACTACAAAAATATATAAATAACGAAACTCTGAAAATTGTCTTGGGATTCCCTAAAAAAAAGGCGAGAACTGAAGAGCGTCCAGTGTGGTCCATGCGCGGAGTGGAGTGCTTCGCTGTCATCTTGCGTAACCTCCTTCAAAGACGATAATACGACAGTCGGGAGCTTCATAAGTGTCATGAGGCCAGCAGCTGTCCAGCTAATATCCGACACCACAATAGTAATGACTCCCCGTCCTCATCTCTTTATATAAAAAATTGATTAACGAAAATTAATGATTTCCACGGATTTCAGTTGAAACGCTGGCTCCAAGCGCTGGCTACCAGCCCCTGTCAGTCGTCCGTTGAGCTAACCAACGCAACTAGAAACACGGAGACCATTGACTGTTGGGCTTATGAACTCTTCTTCCACCTCAAGTACCTCCAGGTCAATCGTGCTCGTGATGCCGACAAAGTAATGGATATTACCATTTTTTTTTCATCTTCTTTGTATTCGAGTCTTTTGCCCGAGGGGGTCAATGGTTAATGATGATTCTTGATCTTCCAAGGTAACTGATGGCTCCGGAATTAATGACGAGGTAATGCACATGAACTTGTGGCATAGAATGGTCCAGCTTCGTGATAATTACATAATTCTGTACGAAATCCTCTATGCAAATCCCAATATTAGGAACATGGTCAATTGCGAGTGATAATTTGGTCTCCTGAAGGACAAAAAATTCAGTTCATACGGATATAAAAATATATTGAGCGTTTAATTGACTTTTGAATGAGCATTCGCATCAGTTGAAATTAGACTCAACTAAAATTTCTACATTTTCCAATGTCACATTTTTCAGTAATTCTTCAGCTGCTAAAGTAACTGGTAAGTGGAGTGACTTCAGCGGATGAACTAATTGGGGGATTTTTTTATGAGCCAGATGCCAATAAGCGGGGCTGAATATAGTTGAACGTGTCGTACGTTCTATCGGAAAAGCGAATCATCAACAAATTCTCGGTCATTAGACAGAGGGAAATATCTTCTTTCGACAAAGACGATGTACTTGGGGTGAGAAAATATGTTCTTGTCGATGTTCAAAATTTGGAAATCTTCTGATGAATGAATCCATTTCTAGCGCAGCACATTCAAACTTTGGACACAGATACTTATACTCTTATCATAAATATGGTTTGTCTTGACCATAATACTCAACTCTTTTCTGTACGATAATTGGTAGTTGGGAGAAGTAACCAAAAGCTCCAGTCAGATGAATTTCTCATATTCTTGAATTATGACGCCTCATTTCTATTAAGGAATTTCGCATTCCGGATGATTTCATATTTTCTCAATGTGATTACTCGTCATCTCTAACGAAGAAATTCCTATTTTCATTAGATAACTACTTCGTTTATTATCACTTCTAGTATATAGAAAATTGGTCACGCGTGTCACGCGTTTTGCACAAGATATCGCGAAATTGACATGTTACGAGAAATCAAAATCTGAATCAAGTGCAGATTACATGAATCTATGACGAGAACTGTTTTTCTAGTCTCGAAAATACCGGAAAGTTCGCTCGGGATAAGAGAATCCCACCTTCTAGAAAAAGTTTCTTTTATCAATGCGACAACTGAATAATTGATAAGCAGATTCCACGATATTGAAAATTGACAAGAGGATATTTTCTTGCATCAAGTACATTTTCTTTGTCAAAAGAAGATTTTTCCCTCAGTGTAGGAGGGGTATCCTGATAAATTTGAAAAAACAGTGAACCCAAAGAAAACATTAAAATTTTTCAATACTAAATTGTTTCCGACATTTGACAATTTTTTGATAATTTTTGTGATAATTTTTTGTGAGCAATTCGTGATTTTCTACAGTAACTGCTAGCTCCGAAGTCAATCACCAATTGAGAGTTGAATTAGGTCTGATTAGAATAATAAAAAAGTGCCTTTCTTCACAATTTTTATCGAAATGTATTGAGTAATGTCATTCACTTTTGACTGACCTTGTCAACTGTTCTCCAGGCACAATTCACTTCACTGAAACAAAGAATTCAGCTAAATTGCGAGATGTCTCAGCGCTGAATCACTGCTTCTAACATTTGTAAGCAGCGTTGGGCCACTACGTCTACAGCAACATTACGACAGAGTGACTCTCCATTCCTTTTGATACAGAGTAATGCTCGTTTAGACTGTCTTTCATCTATCCCCAGTCACATTAATCTTCGAATATAAACAATGTCCCTCAGAGCATTATCCAAGTAATATTAGAAGTCTGGGGATTTTTTTTTCACAGTCACATATTGTTCGGGGTGGTACTTTATCGATGGCTCGTTGCATAAGAACATTTTTATGGATTGAGGTGGGGAAAAATCTATGAGAAAACCGTAACATTCATCATGTGCCAGGGAGGCATTGTTGCATCGATTTATTTCTCGGTATTCCAATGTAATGGAAATTTTATTTTGCTGGAACTCGTGGAAAATGTCCACCGGATAATCCATCATGTGGACAAATACTTTTGCTAATTGGTAAACAAAATACTTCACAATGGCACTTTCTCTCGAATTGGAATTATTTTTTCACTGGTTAAAATAGAGGTTCATGGTACTGAATATTTATTTTTATTAAATATTTCTCTCCGTGCACGAAATAATGACAGAGTCCATTACCGGGTTATCAGGGGGCTGAAATTGATTTTTTAAATTAGACGCAAAATAATTTTTTCATCACGCTGTGTCGGAAAAGTGACTGAAAAGTAGTTTTTCGACACATTGAGATGAAAAATGATGTTCGTAACTCGTGAAAAAAGTGGTTTTTGAATCGTGGGATTATATCACTCGCCTTCGGCTCGTGATATAAACCTCGCACTCGCCAGAAACCATTTTTTTTCACTTGTTACGAAATATACGATTTCGTCTCTGGCCCCAAAAACCGCAATCTAACCGAACGGAGTGAAGTTAGAATTGCGGTTTTTCAGGCACCAGGGACGAAAAGTACTTTTTCAACACATTGAAATGAAAAATGATGTTCGTAAATCGGGGAAAAAAGTGGTCTTTGACTCGTGATATAAACCTCCCACTCGCCAAAAACCATTTTTTTTTCACTTGTTACGAAATATACTATTTTATTTTTGTGAAACCCTATTTCCGACACGCAATTTCGATTCTTGGTCGAGCCTCTAAATCCAAGATTAAATCAAGCTTGAACGAACATTGAAAAATAACTGATTCCAAGGCTGGAGATCCCGTCGAACCTCGAGTATCGACCCCGATCCAACCTTGGGTGTCATGCTTAAATCAGGCTTGTAATGCGAATCTCGTCTAAGGATGTGGGTAAATCCTGATTCTTGCTGGACGAATAAAATAAAGATCCACTCATTTATATTCAATAAAAAAAGTAATTGAAACAGAAATTTGTTGTGAGAATTTTGAAATCTTTAGATTCAACTTAAAGTGCAAATAAAGAGACAATTCTTCGTAATTACACATGGAGACGAAATTTCTATGTATAATTCTCGGTTCTCCCATATTTAGGAGGAGAGAAAAAATTTGTTAAATAATTTCAACTTGATTAATCATGTATTGATTAGGAAATGACAATTTAATCTCAACATTTAAGAATAATTTTCGAAAAAAATTCATTGATATCTCTTTCATCTCGTTCAATGAATCAAATTTGAAACATGACAGAACAAGCTCGATGGAACCATGCGTCTCATGTTTGAATCAGTCATTGATTCGCGGATGGAACTAAGTCTGGTGCTATCTTCGAGACCCCAGTCTCGAGCAGCCACGCTGTTCCAACCTTAAACCAAAGCTTGATTACCCATTGACGACCGATGCTCGAATCAAGATACGACTCAACAATGGAAAGAAGCTTGATTCAAGGTTGGCTCATCCAGCCTAGATGTCATACCTTGCCCCAGCCTTGTTCCCATCGTCAGGGTTGACTTTTCCTACCTGGGTATCTAATGGAATCCTGGATTATTCTCAATATAAAATTTACAAGAAATGTTTACTCTAAAAAAATGGACAGTCCAGACCGGGACTCGAACCCGGTCTTCTTCTGCCAGTGTTACAAAAACCTCCACAACTTATTTTACTCAACTCCACACCCACAATGATGTTTCTTCTTTCCTTATCGTTTTCTCTCGTTTTGTTTTCTGTTGTGGAATCGTTAAGGAGCGCCCGGGAGCCAACTTGCAGGTAGTGGCTAGCTTATAACGTCCCTAGTCAACATCGTTGAACAATATACCATGAGAAAGTCAATGTTATACCCCTTACATGCAACAGAGGACCGAGAGGGAGGTGGGAGGGCGGAAGGGGGGGGGGGGAGAGGACGACCATAAGAGCCCACACACGACGACATAATCGGTCAGCATGTACCTTTGAGAAAACCATTATGCGGGGATTTTTAATCTTCATTTTTTCGTTTCTCATAGTCACGCTTGAAAAATTATTTGCACATTTGAAGTTGATTAAAATCCTTCAGTCATTGCGAATTTGTTTTTTATTTTTTGGAGAAATGCTTGCAGCCGAGAATGTTTTTATGACAATGATATCAGGGATGTCGTCGTGATTGGATTAAAATGACGGAATTCTTTGGAATTTTAAGGGAATTATCACTTTCTGTTTCAGAAAAGATTTTTATGTCATAGAGGTGTCCGTAATCCGCGATTTAACAGCGCGAAACGAGATAAATCGTGGATAACGGGCACAATGACATGATAGTATATTTACATAATTGTATATTTCAGTCAAAAAACACTTTTTTCACGAGTTACGAACAATATTTTTCATCACGATGTGCACATCTCCGCTTCGCGTCAAGTGACTGAAAGTACTTTTTCGACACATTGAGATGAAAAATTATGTTCGTAACTCGTGAACAAAGTGGTTAGTGGCTCGTGGGATTATAACACTCGCCTTCGGCTCGTGTTACAACCTCCCAGGGGGCCAAAAACACCATTACGCACATGTTACATAATATACTAATTCTGTTACTCGACGCGAAGCGGAGAGTGACTGAAAAGTTACTTTTTCGACACAGCATGATGAAAAGTCACTTTTGCGGCACAGCGTGATGAAATAGTATATTTCGTAACAAGGGAAAAAAAATAGTTTTCGGCAAGTGGGAGGTTTATATCACGAGCCAAAGGCGAGTGATATAATCCCACGAGTCAAAAACCACTTTTTTCACGTGTTACCAACAATATTTTTCATCTCAATGTGTCGAAAAAGCACTTTTCAGCCACGTGACGCGAAGCGGAGAGTACAATAATACAAGCCATACACCCAAGATAATACGACCCTATATTATATTATATATGAAAATTTTATATTTCCGAAAAAATCATTAATCAGCTAAAAATATTAAAATAGTACAAAAGTACATGAAATTTCATCGAAATTCACCAGTACCGGGCTAAATGGTAGACCTCAACGTCAGCGATAATTTGTAACACATTTCTCGATCCGCGATCCGACTTTTTTCATTCCCGATGGCGCCATTGCGTCAGCGAATTGCGATCCAAATTTGTACGGCGGCATGATGATCGAATGATAAATGCAGTGGTGAAGAGCGTCAATTCATATGTTGAATTTCAAAGCGAGGGGGATGGGGCCGGAGGGAGGGGAGAAAAACAACTGCAGATATTTGTGTACCTCGAGTGTTGCTGACTCGATGTAAATATGGCCGCCTACAATGGCTGGGGCTTTTTTTTTCCTCTCCGTCATGAAGGAGGACTCCATAACGTGACTTGACGAGGTCATGTTAATGTCGTGGCACATGCCTCTCGCGGAGCATTGTAAGCCGAGAGTTTGTGATTACAATCGATAAAAATCCAAAGGTTTTATTTTGATATGTATAAAGTGAAATTGAAATTAATGGGCTGTTTTCACTGTTAAGAACAAAAATGACCGCATTGTTCTTAACTATAAGGGCCCTTTCATAACTGCCAATCCCCAATGATTAATCGTCTCGAGAGAAAATGAAGGAAGAAAAAAAATTGGAAAAAATTCCAATCGACAACAATCGAAATTTTATCGATTATAATTTGTACCTGAGGGGGATTTTTTTTTTCGATGCCCTCCGGCCGCTGATTTTACTACGATGCAGTCTTGTGTACCTTAGCCTCGAACGATGAAACATGAAAATAGTAAAAATAATGAATGAATTAGCATAGGTAGTTGGCCAAGGGGCAGAGCGTGTTGCTTTGATTTATCTGCTCGACGACGGAATTCCATTATAATCTTTAGGGTTTATAAGAAGGTTTATATAGAGGCGTCGAGTTGTTGAACAGTTGAGTTTACCGTTAGACCTTTGAGGTAGAATTAATGCTCGAAGGGCTTTTTTTCAATTCAAGGGGTTTAATAAATTCCGTATTAATCACTCTTCACTACATACTGTTAGAAAAAAAATTATGAATGTTTATTTTATTTATTTTTTCTAGTTTGTTGATGAGAGAATTCGGATTTCCGGTGGGGGGAGACGAGCGGTGCGAGCGGTATGCGTGACCGTCACATTAAGGACCCTCGACTGACCATTTGTTGTCACGTGATGAGACAGAAAAAATTAGGTTTTCGTAATAAACTCGGAGGAAAAATATCAGTCCCTCTACTGAATGAACTTCTCATGATAAAATAAAGTGATGAGAAACATTCCGTAGAAATTACTGCTCCACTTCAGGAAAATTACTCGACTGCCTAGTAAAGTTATTGAGGCGTATGGTAAACATTATCCAATCGGCAGTCGAATTTTTTGACTCCTTAATCAAGGTTTTTCAAAAGTTTCCGTGAAAAAAATGGGAAAATTAACTAAATTTGATTAAACTTTCCATAAACCAACAATTTTTTGCCCTCTAATCAGACTATTTACCGAATAATTCCATTGTCACAAGCAGTGCAACAAATTACACAATCGATTTGCGGTTGCAAACATGACAATTCAAAATGAAAGTACTTGTGGGGACACATTGAAATGTAATAAACAAAACTCAACCGAGTGAAAGTTATAAAATCCGATGCGCAGTATAAGTTGATTACATCACATCAACTGTCGACGATAGATTCGGCGAGTGCCAAATTCACCGAACGACTGACTAAAAATAAATAAATACATAAAAATAACTCTCATAATGCATAACATGTCATGACTGCAATATGTCCGCCTAGTGTTTGTCGCAATACGCGACTTGGCCAATATCGCGGAAGTGATAAATCAAAAAGAGTGGAAAAAAAAATCTAAAACGTCAAACGGACGGTGGACTGGGCGCAGGAAGAGTGAGCGAGATGACTCTATACAATGGCCGTGACTGACCTAGCGCAATATCGTGCAGTGTTTTCCTCCTTCTCTCCGCCGGTGACTCTTTTTTTCTTTACGTGTCTTCTCAGCGGCGCCGTCGGCTGTCGCAAGGCATAAGTAGAAAGTCCCCGTGAGCGGTAAGCCGAGGACCAGGGGGATATTATCTCATCGTTAATCATCCTTCGGAAGTGGAACGTGCGCATACGAAATTCGAGGGCCGCAGCCTGGGCTTGAGTGCTAAATGACTATTTGGGTAAACAAGATAAGGGAGATTTTATTATTTATTATGTGGATGAATTCGATCCTGTCGATCGAATTTTCTGGAGAAAAAAATCCCACCCGAGAGCTGCCAGCAACCGTGGAATTCTCCGAGGGGCTATTCATAGGTGAAATCACTGTGGCACTTCAGAATGAAATCAATTTTGAAATCATACGAAATCAGTGAGGTCACTTGAAATCATTTGAAATCAAAAATGGAAATAAAAAAGTTTTCAACATTCAATAAGACTATTTCTCCGCCAGTTATGTCTCATAATGGCCTTCAAATTGACCAAAGTATTTACAAAGAAATTTGAAATTCGTTTTTGAGTATCATTCAACATATTTTGAGTATCATTCAACATAATATAATTATGTTGTTATTTTCTGACTTCCCCCGGACATTTGTAAATGGCAATTTATTTCAAATAATTGGATATAACGGTAAATGTATACAAAGACCCCCCCAAATAAATTCACATTATTCGGCTAGAATTTTTGTGATATTACTCCAAACCGAATTTCTCCTGTTTACATCTACT
>JAPYZM010003293.1:0-13959 GCA_030522845.1 Psyttalia concolor
GAGTGACTGAAAAGTTACTTTTCCGACACAGCGTGATGAAATAGTATATTTCTCACCTAGGGAGGTAAAATAAAGGAGGCTTGCTCACGTGCAGAATTATTAGATAAGCACGTGAGTAAGGCTCCTTTATTTTACTTTCCGTGGTGAGAACATGATTTTTCTTCCCGGCGTAGAAGTAAATTCACAATTCGCGCTACGCGGGAGGGAAGTGAGTACTTTGCTCTCACCGACGAAAAAAAGTATTCTTTCGACACATTGAGATGAAAAATTATGCTCGTAACTCATGAAAAAAGTGGTTTTTGACTCGCGGGATTATATCACGAGCCGAACGCTCGCCTTCCTCCCACTCACCAAAAACCATTTTTTTTCACTTGTTACGAAATATACTATTTTAGTAAAATAAAAACAAATAAAAATGCAATTTTTTCCACTCGTTTTGAATAAAGTCAAATAAAGTGATTTTTGCGAAAAAATTTTCAGACTTTATGGAAGAAAATCGAGAATTACTCGAGGACTTCTGCAAGAAGGGGCTGAAAAAGGAAGACCTGGAGACCCTCTGGGGTGAACTCTGTACAGCTGTCAATACGTACAAACACTAGATGTGGATGTGTGATAATGACTGATTTTTTAAAATAACAAATTCAATTAAATATTAAATAAGTTCAAGTTTTTAGAAATCAGTTGCTAACTCGATTATTCGTATTATTTGACAATAAAAAAAGCTCAGGGATTGAAACGCTGGGAAAAATTTCAGTACAACAAATACTTAAATTTGGCAGCGAGTGTGTCCAACCTACTGGGGAAGGTAAGATTTCGAATACAATTAATTTTATAAATAATTCCTAACATAACCCCAAGTTCAAAATATATCGAAGTCAATTAAGAAAATTGATATCGGATTGTCTTCAGAACTTTTCGAACTTCTCAGCTCGAATTAAGAAATCGTCCCCACGATTGTACTCTTCTTATTCAATTTTCCATGCCTCGGACTGAACTATCTTGTGGCCGGACGATTCTGACTCGTGTTTATTCTCCCCCCAATCCAATGGATCATTAAATTATTTCGTTATCACCGAATCGTAGGAATGTCGAATCTTGTGATAAGCGGAGTGGGGGAAGAATTCAAGTGGAGAATAATTTCTGATCTCCAGGTTACTTCTCCCCAGTGGCGCAATTGGTTAGCGCACGGTACTTATAAGACAGTAATTACGTGAGCAATGCCGGGGTTGTGAGTTCGAGCCTCACCTGGGGAATATTTTTTTCCCCCAAAGAAAATTTGCATTTATTTGTTGAAATATTGTTTTACCCCATTGACTCAGCAAATTAAGTGAATGACTGCGCAGTTTTTTTTTACATTCCAATGCCAATGTCGGCCAAACAATTGATGATATAATGGATCATATTTTGTATTACCCTCAGTTTCACTGGAATAAATTGCACAAATAAATTGAATTACAAAATAAAGCCCAATAATATAAAATAATTCTGCTTAAAAAATTCGGTGTAAACAGGTTTTGAAGTCTCTATTAGTAGTTAATAAAGCCTGCTAAAAAACGAAAAAAAAACCGTAAGTGGTACTTAATTATGATTAATGAATGAATTTGAATAGATCTTTAAAGTATTTCCCGTTCAATAAATCTCATGACAATATTTTTTTACATCCTAGTATCAATGTCGACAAAAGAATTTGTGATATGATGGATTCACTTGTGTCTTAAGTGGGGCCAACAATATAAACTAATTCGACTCTTATAAAATCCAGTATAAAAATTTTTGAAGTCTCGATTATTAATTGAAACCGAAAATGAATGAATGATATGACAGTACCTGATAATGATCAATAAATGAATTTGACTAGTTCTTCAAAGTATTTCTTATTCGATAAATCTCATGACAATAATAATTCTATTTACACAGTAATGAGGAGCCGGCCATTAATTATTCTGCTCCTGAATCTTCATATGGGCATCCTCCTCTTCCTGTTTCGCTTTGGCTGCGTCCGCCTCAGCTTTTCTCCTGGCCCTCCAGGAACGGATGAACGTCCTGGGATGAATCGGTAGGAAGCCAGAGAGGCCCAGGAGCTCCTGTACGGGCTCCGTTATCTCCACGTTCCCCTGTCCCAGCCAGAACATTATTCTCTCGGTGTTGAGAGCCACCAGTTTCTCGTTGAACTGATTTGGCATTGGATCATACGTTCCCAGCTGCTCTATAGGTGGCTTTCGTTGCTCTAATTTCGGCTAAATTTAGGAATAATTATAAACGTTAGGAAATAATTATTGATAAGTTAAATTCAACGATTAAGTAGATTTTATTAAGCGTTTTTATTAGATTTTACTAATCGTCAACGAGTTTCTCCAGATCTCGAAGATGTTGTGTCCGGTTGGAAAATTGAAAGTCCTCATGTTCCCTCATTGTCAATAATAAAGAAATCATCCACACTAACTATCAATCATTGATAATAAATGGATTATTTAGTTTATTTTGGAGCTTGACAATGGTATCTGATTGATGACAATCGTATCATTTAATCTGATGTTGTTATTACTAGATCTTTTCATTCATCACGACAACTTAACAATTGATACTGTCCATTAACGTCTGTATAAGTTTAACGAATTAACAAGTAAACAAATCAACTCACACTCATAACTACAATGTGAAAGAACGGCCGGTTGGCACATCCATAACGAACTAAACGAATGACTTTTTGAAAGTCCGTATACACCCCCGTCCCCGATGCTGGATGAAGTGGAAATCGTGGCATGACTAACTCCAAAAATTCCTCCCTAATTAATCTCAGCCCCAAACAACTTCACTAAGCCACCGGGTAAGTGAGGAAAGAGGTTATAAGGGCTTCAGCTCCTAAAATCCCCTTCCTTAGACCCATTTTCAAGAAAACGCCTCGACCAATTCCGTTTCCCTAGTTACAAATCTCCATCTAAGCTCCCGTCCCCAAAGAGCTGCAGTGTCTAGTGACTTTAGTTCTGCCCCTCACCCCCGAAATCGTCAGCCTGCGCCTCGTCGGCGTGAAGTATCACCCAATAAACGCCGAGTCGTCGACGTTTCAGGTGAGATTGTAATTGAAAATACTTGAAAAAAAAAGCCAACAATCCCAAATCCTTGCCAAAAAATGCCCTCGGGCAATTGTTCGCCGAGCAAAAGTCCCCCATCCAGTGCGTGAAAAGTGAATAATTGCCGGTAAATCGGGCGGAGGTAATGAGGAGTGAAAAATCCAAGTGTAGCGTCGCTCTCTCGATTGTTACAAAAAGGGGAAGGGGCAGAAGGGGAACGCCGGGGACGGTGGTCACGTGACTCGCTGCGTTTTGAGCGCACTAACCCAGGTACAACGGGGGGGGACACCTAAATCCGTTGTTTTTATTTATCCTGTCCCCCCATTAATCGAAACGCCAACGAAGTGATAGGTAAATAGGCCCCCGAGAGCTCTCCAACGCCCCCAAAAATCGTTCGTATCGAGGATAAAAAAGAGTTCAACGGTGGGGGGAAAAAAACGTGGGTGTTCGGTGCGAAAATTCATCGAGAAATCCGCCATTCCCTCCGGCAAATACTCTCTCTCGCTTGGTCGTCGCGGTTCCCCTCGCATTATTTTCCAACAAAAAAATATTAAAAAAAAAAGAGAACGAAAGTTCGAGGGCTCTTTCTCGCGTGCCTACTTCAGAACCTCGGAAAATCTCGAGCTTGACAAGGTCTCGGGTCGTCTCTCCTTCTCTTCCATCCCCTCTCCGACTCCTCGTTTCGTAGGAAAAAATGTATTACCCACAAATGGCGTCCGTCGTGCACATGGTCGAGAGCTGCGACATCGCGACTTGATTGTTTCGGAGTTTTTGTACCATTCAACGTTTTTCTTTTCACGGTTATTCGGGGAGACGAGGTATATTTCGTTAGTCCGGGGTGCGAGGAGACGGTTGAGGTGAGCCTAACAGGTTGGAATTTCCTTGGGAGGGGGGGCCTTTGAGGACAATGGTTTGGTTACGATGTATCAGAGGGGCTGAATGACAATTTGTTGATTTGGGGAGGGATCACGACACGTGGAAAAAGTGGAAATTTGTCGATTTTCTTGGGTCATTGGTGGATTGAGGGGTGTCCAGGGTCACTCGGTGCTGGGATCTTGTTCTTCGTGGGGACTCTGGGGGATCTCTCGAGGTGCCGGCGTACCTATGACCATCGACATCGACATTTTTCTCGTTTCCCAAATGCATACGCGATAAGAATTTTGTTGTAAACACAGGTTTATCAGGTGGTGTCGAGTGCTGGGAGGGAGGGAGAACTGAATTTCTCGGGCTCTCATTATTATGATAATGATTTGTGTTCGCAGATTGTAAATAGCAAGTGTACATAGGTGTGATAGGCCTGAGGGGGTGATTTAGTTAAGGTCTGCAGGGGAAAGTAGCCATTCTCGTCACAACCTGACCGGCGGCAAACAAACTTGAATCATGAGTTCCGGCAACAAATCGTTGGTGTCCTCCGGTGGGAGAGGCACCAACAAGAATAAATCATCTCAGCAGCATGGGAAATCAGATCAGCATCATTCGAAGATCACAGACACTGCTAAACATGACAAAGGACAGGTAAATATGAGCATTCGCCGGAATATCTCGTTGTATTGATTTTAAGAGATTATTTCTTGTCCACTCTGGGTTTACAAATATTTTTAAGGATTTTCTACTTCTATTTATTGATTTACATTTTTTTTCGTGGAAATTTACCCTCCTTCTTGCAGCTTGTTTTCTTAAATTTTCAAAATCTTTACAAAAATCTACAAAAATATCAATAAATCGATTATAAATTTGTGAAAAATCTCAAAGAAGTGAAGAAAAGTGTAAACAGATGGAGAAAATCCTGAGATCATGTACAAACGTTTTGACACTCAAAAAACATTTTCAATCAATTGAAATTGGATTCTAACATAAAAACAACGAACCATAGGAATATACAGGAATACGCAGAAGAACAACACAACAAATTTTGTTGTGGTCATAAGAAACTAACATAATTTCACCTTTTACGATAAAAAAAATATTCCGGTTCCTTTACAAGTGAAGAGGTCGTTGATAAATAATTCAAAAATTTCTGCTATTTGCAAAACAATTTTATAGTCCTGGAGCCTTGATGTTGGTTGTCCCGCAGCTATAAGAATTTTTAAGATATCTCTTTTTATAAGTGACACGCGAAAACACTGACAAATTGTCCCTCTCATAACAAACTCCCCAACTTCTCCAGTCGAAGGATCAATCGAAGCATGCACAAATAATCGACACTCGATCTGGGGTGAGCGAGGACCCAGCGGTGAAAGAACAGATAAAGCAAGCGATGGAGGTGACGCGTCGTACCGAGGACCAAGTGATAATGGCCCTTCACGACAGTGACTGGGACTTCGATCGTGCTGTGAACGATCTCCTCGAGGGCGTGTCAGCCGAGTGGGAAGTGAAGAAGAAGAAAGCTCGCCAGCCAGGTGGCTCGAAGCCGTCTGCCGATCAGTCGACTGATCACGAGGAGACAGCTGACTGGGAGGAGCGACGCAATCAGCGAGGCGGTGGTCCACCACGTCTGAGGGGTCGCGCCAATCATGACAATCGTGGCTGGCGTGGACGAGAGAACAAGGAGAACGAGCGCAACATGGAGGACAACGTCCGTGAGAGTGGCTACGGTGGTAGACGCGGTGGACGAGGTGGGCCAGGTAGATCAGGTCGTGGAGGTCGTGGTGGTGGCAGAGGTCTGGGTCCCCGCACCTTTGCCAATCGTGACTCAGCCTCCTCCTCGGCTGCGCACAGCTTCAATCGTCCCATTGACACCTGGACGGGCAGTGAGGAGCAACAGCAGAGCACCCAGGAGCCCAAGATCGATCCCTGGAGCAACTTGGAGCCGTCTGAAGACTGGGAGGCCGAGGAGTACACCGGTTCCTTGGCTGACACGAAGGTCTTCACACCAAGTACAGCAATGGGTGATCAGCCACCCGAGGAAATCAAGACCGATCAATCTATGGGCTCTCAACCCATTCAACATCCAACTCTTGGCATCACTGAGGATCCCAAACTGGAGACTCCTCATCACCAGCAACAGCCCCCCCTGATTCAGTCACAGTCTCAAGCTCAGCAACAACAGCCCCAAGTCCTTGGTATGCCTCAACTCCAGATGTCTCAAGCCAGCACTGTTGGCGGTGGTGTTCTTACGGCCGCCCAGAGCCAGTATCTCACGCAATTGACTCAACAGTCGTCCGAGAACTATAAAACACCATCTGCATTCAGCTCGATTGGCATAGCCAATCAGTCGAGACCGGCTAAACAACGCCCACGTGTACCACCACCATCTAAAATACCATCGAGCGCTGTTGAAATGCCTGGCGATGTTAATAGTAGTATAGGCTTTCTGGATGTGCAATTTGGTGCAATGGAGTTTGGCAGTGATACGGGCAATATCGACAGCACAACAACTGACAAGTATAATTCATCGGGGACTAGTATTACTGGTATTGATGTCACATCGAGTGTCACCTCGTCGGGTGTTAATTCAACTACCAATTCCAATTCGTTGGAAATTGATACAGCACAACAGAGCAGTTACAATGCATCTACCCAGATTGTTCCCTCACCTAATAATCCAAGTGTTGGATATGGGAACAGTGGATCTGCCACCACTAATTATTCACAGAAGAATTCTTATCAGTCGTCGAATCCGCCGAGTTACAACTACTCGTCGAGTGGAAGCCAGTCGGCACAGTCGTCTTATCCATCGTCAACTGGGGGTAGTAATAATTATACTACCACTACTACGCAGTCTGGCTATAGTGGAAGCTCATCGTATCCTCAGACGAATCCTTCGACGTTCAGCCAACCATCACCCTCAGCTCCATCGTCGTCCAGTGCTTCGGGGTACAATCAGACGGCCAACTCCAATCAGGCTTATCAGTCCAACAGTTTTGTCCCGACTACCACTGGACAGTATCAGTCTACACCGCAGTCCACCAATGCTGGGTCCAATAGCAGTTATCAGGGGGGAAGCTATCAGAACTCTTCGAGCTTTCAGAGCACTCCACAGGCCTATCAAACGTCTGGTACTACCTTCACTTCGCCGATTACTCAGGGCAGCAGCAGTGCTTATCAGAGTGCACATTCGGTGAGTTTGATCTCTAGCTTTTTTGGGAGATTTGTCTTTCGTTTTTTGAGGAGTAATCCTCTAGGCATCTTGGTGGTAAAACATTAATGGCACGTCTCGGTGGGATTTTTTTTCTCTAAGCCACAGGCGGCCAAAAATTAGCAGCTTGAAATTTTTCGTTAGAAGCAGAAGATTCCAGTACGCTTCCCTTCAAATTTCGAGATTTTTAATTTCTTCATTGGAGCAGGCAAATTTGGAAGAATTCGTGAATAATCTGGCCAATGCACTTGATTTTAAAAATTATTTGCTGTTGAATGAATAGGATTTGCGAGAACATTTGGATTTTGTTGATCAAATTTTTAAGACATCCATTCTTATTAGGTTCTGGATGTAGAGACGTTTTGCAAGTGGATTGTTTATCAAAATTTCAATCAGGAATAATTATTTGGCAACGGTAATCGGGTATTTGGTTTCATGAATAGAATTTGCACGTTATTTTTCTCATTTTATTCATTTTTATTGATAGTTAGAAATATTTGTTAAATTGCGCGAAGAAAAATTGTCAACAAAATTGCGGATCGTCAGTCTCATTAACATTTTACAAAGAATCATCATGAGGTATAAGTAACTCTGGCGGATTACCGGATGAATAAATAGGAATTTTGGAAACTGAAGAAATGTTTTTCTTTTACGCGAGCTCAATTCTGACCAAAATTTGGTTATTTATTTTCCACAAATGACTGAAAATCTGCTACAATTTTGATTGATAAATTATAAAAATTCTTTTATAATTCGCTCTTTATTCGGTGTCCACTGACAGCAATTGGAATAATTCCCTTAAAGACTGACGATGCGTAAAAAATGGAGTAGAGTTTCAGTGAAAACTATGGAAACAAGGGATTTTCCATGTGACGATTTTATTATTCACGAGTGAATGCTAATAATAACGATATCATTGACCCTGGAATTTCTCTGGTCGTAGGTATATGGCAGTGGTTACGGAAATTACAGTACTCAGCCCCAAGCGACTTCCCACAATCACACAAAATTGAACAGTGGCTCGAGCAAGGACTCTCAGTATGATAACAATGCAACGACGAGCAGTGGGTCCCTTGCGACGACGAGTGCGCCATCCTTGGGTCTTTCATCCGCCTCTGTCAATAGTTCACAGACTAAAGTGACTAGTTCAAATGGTGAGAGTTATTTGTGCAATTGATTTCACCGTTGACGCGAAATTCCAGTGAAGAAGTCGTTTCTTTATTTTGAGGCAAATTCGAATAAATTGTCTCCCATTGGAAAAAATTAACGGCAAATTCACTTCTCGATTTTCCATTTATTTTACAATATTCATACGCAATAACTAAATTATTAATGATTTGTTATTTTTCATTAATAATTCACGAAAAATGCCTTTTGCAATAATGTCACTTGCATCTAAGGATGTGAAATATTTTTTTAGCGAAGTGTATGGAAAATTAATTCTCGTACTATTGATATATTTCAGTCGTAATTGCAATGGATAATAACAATGTTTTAGCAGTGCCAAAAAGCACATCAAGTGGCAGTGCAGTATCGGGCGCCAGTGGAACTGGAAGCATAACAGGAAGTGGGGCAGGTGCTGCTAGCAGTATGGCACCGATGCTGGGTCATCAGTATATTATGGGACAGGGCGTACCCTATGCCTTCCAACAGCCCGTGTACAGTTACGAGGATCTCCAGATTATGCAGCAGAGAATACCGCACATGGTTAGTCAACTCAATTCCCCATAAATTCAGTTAATTTCATTGCAAATCAGATGAACGCATTATCTTTATAGTTCAGGAATGAACGAGTGTCAAAATAATGCATTCAGTCTGATATTCTAATTTTGAAAATTTTTATTTATAAATAAAAAATAATGGGGTAATCTGATCAAGGCAAAAGGCACAAGGACAATTCCAATTTTGTATTTTTCAAGGACATTTTAATTTATGTCTCTTTGCCTACACACTCCAGTATATGTTTATTGGTCAGATTACCCTAGAGACAAATAGTCCTAGCACGATTTTTATCAAGTAGTTCACTATCTTCTGGTTCAGTTTTTGTTATAAATTGGATGAAACCATTATTTTTCTTTGAGTTCAGCGATGAACAGATGAAGACAGAAAATAATGCATTCGGTCTAATATTCTTAGCTATATTTTTAATTTATTTGTGAGGAGAATTATTGGGTAATTTGACCAATCAATGAATCATTTGACCAGTCCTTGAATCTCATAGACAATTTCATAAATTAGAAAATCTATTAATTATAAAAATTTTTTACTACGTATCTATTCAATTGCTCATGAAACCTGTCATTGATCTAAAATATCTATTGGTCATTTTACCCTGTAAATGAACATTCAAGCACGATTTTTACCAAGTAATGATTATTTTCACGAATGCAAGGAGAATGAATTATCTAGTGATGAATTATTGACCTCATATTGAGATGGAAGTGGTGCTTGGTAGCAGCTCGATTGATATTTGTTCGATGAATTGTTTTTTATAATTTATCGCACACCGAGAGAAGGTTCTGGTGAAATTTCCAGGTCATTGACCATTAAAATGAGTCCAAGAGAAACAATTGTTTGCTAAAAGTAGACCAAAAATTCGTTGCCTACTAATTTTGTTTTAATATTCCGAAGACCTCAAACCTCTTCTCTCAAATTCGAGCCCTGAAACATTATAATAGACACAAAAAAAAAATGATCAGTTAATTTTTTTCCACTGATGGAAGATCATTGAAATCTGACTGGAACCTCTTCTTAATATTCTCAATGTCTTTAAGTGGCAAATTGTAGTATTAGAGCACTGGTTCTGGAATTCTCCTCAGGGAATATTCGTGGGATATGGAACGTTTCTTATTTGTACGAGGACAAGTAGATTGAAGACGTTTCGTTACTCGTAAAAAGTTATTGTACGAAGCAAACGATTCTCTTTTCTCTTTCTCTCTTTCTCTCTCCCTCCCACCTCCCAGCTCTCCTTCTTCTCCATTCTACTGTTCTCGTTGTCCTGTCGGTCGAATAGATTCTTCATTAGTTAGAGTCCTCCTACGTATTTTGGAGTACACAGTGTATGCATGTAGTTTTGTGTTTGGCCTTCCTGACTAACGTGCAGCCAACTACTGGTTACTATGACGCGGCACTCGGCTATCAGACGACTGGTCCGGCAACCAGCCTCGGTGGTGGACGAAGTGATGCATTGTCCGGTGTTCAGGGTGTGCAGGGGGTTCAGGGGGTCCAGGGTGCCTACACCAGTATGAGCGATGGAAGGTTCGCAAGAAATGACAGCAATGCGTCGCCAGTACCGTCTACCATGTCACAGCAGGTAATTTGAGGATATTCCCAAGTGTGATAATAATTTCATTGGAATTAAATCGTTCATTGAGAAATCATTTAGTACAGAGTATTGAATTCGTTTTCTTTTCGTTTTTATAGTCTTGTTCATTTGGGGTTTATTCTGATGAAATTTATTGATCAGATAGAAAAATCTTTTACGTGTAACTGTTGGGAAATGTTCAATTACTTGTCAATTTTGTCCGCAATATACCTCTGGTGGGAATGGGTTATTTAAGAGAAATATGAAATGTTTTGTGAACATTTTTTGACCTCTATTTCGCCCGGCAAAAATTTTAATTCATTTTTTTTTAATTAGTGGGGGACTTGTTTCGATTTTCAGCACTAAAATATTCTTTAAATGATCATTTTACGGAAATTTCAATCTCTTGGAGGTCTTACTATACGAATTTCCTGACATGAATTTTTCAAGTGTTTTATTTTCGAGACAAAATTGATGGGACTCAAATTCATTCTGAAGAGAAACTTGAAAAAAACAAATTTTCTGCCTACATGGACCGAAAGTGACCGTTTCTACCCGAGCGAAGCCAATTTCCTGGCGCGCAGCGACACGAAAACGGAGTTTTTCAGATCCGGCGCCACGAAAATGAATTTTTCATCACGCTGTGTCGGAAAAGTAACTTTTCAGTCATGTGACTAAAAAGTGCTTTTTCGACACATTGAAATGAAAAATATTGTTCGTAATACGTGAAAAAAGTGGTTTTTGACTCGTGGGATTGTATCACTCGCCTTCGGCTCGTGATATAAACCTCCCACTCGCTAAAAACCATTTTTTTTCACTTGTTACGAAATATACTATTTTGACACTAGGCCGTGAAGAACTTTTCTGGCGAATATGAATATGGTTACAGGACGAGCCGAAGGAGGGTTCTGTAATCATATGAGGCAGAAAAGTTCTTCACAGCCGTGTATCGAACAATATTTTTTGTCACGATGTCCGTGGGCGGTGTTTCACGGCCGCGAGGCGGCCATGAAGTAGTGCTTTACGGACTGAGTGACAAAATAGTATAGTTCTCACCTAGGGAGGAAAAGTAGACAAGTCGTCCTCACGTGCAAAATTACGACCCGAGCCGAAGGCGAGTGAGGAATCCTCCCTGATTTTCCTCCCGGAGGTTGAATACGATTTTTCTGCCGAAATGGACGAAAGTCAGGGTTTCTAACCGAGCGAAGCGAGGTTAGAATGCTCACTTTCGGTCCATGTAGGCAGAAAATGTACTATTTCTGCCTACATGGACCGAAAATAAGCAAAAATCGTATTCAACCCTCGGGAGGAAAATCAGACAAGCATTCCACACGTGCTTACAACCCTCGCCTTTGGCTCGGGTCGTAATTTTGCACGTGAGCACGACTTGTCTACTTTTGCTCCCTAGGTGAGAAGTATACTATAAGATTATTATTTTGTAATTTTTGTTCGGGTAATTATTTCCAGTTCATGATTCTTCTTTCCTGAAGATTCTGAAGAATGATTGCCTCGATAAATTCAGATACACTCATTTGATATTATAATTTATATAATACATTAATGATTGTTAGACTGCATCGCAGCACCAGCAACCAATGATGAATCCAGCACTGCCTCCAGGCTATGCGTATTTTACATACAGCGGTGGAATAATGCCAGGGAGTTTCCAGGCTTACGGTGCACCACCAATCTATCCTGTGAGTGAACAAACCATGTCTGGATTAGGAGACATTTAAATATTTGATTTGCATTAGAATATCTGTCCATTTAACTCCATCTTCAGCATTTGAAATAGCAGAAATTCGTTCACCACTCAAGCTCTTTCAGCACTTCATTCTCAATTTTAACACTGGAAAAATGTTTCAAACCATAATTTTTATTTATTTCTTTTATGTCACAGGCGCTCAGAATCCCGCGATTCTAACCTCGCTTCGCTTGGTTAAATCACTGAATTCGAGCCCTGTGGCATAATAGTATATTCCTAACCTAGGGAGATAAAATAAAGGACCCTTGCCCACGGGCAAAATTATCAGCCGAGCCGAAGGCGAGGTTGATAAGCACGTGGGTAAGGGTTTTTCATTTTACTTTTCGTGGTTAGAACCCGATTTTCCGATCCGGCGTAGAAATAAAGTTAGATTTCCCTCCCGCTTCGCGGGAGGGAAATGTCGCTTTGCTCCCGCCGGAACGGAAAATCCAAAATGCCCGCATTGCATAATATGCTATTTTGTAAGAAAAGAGTCGTTGGATAAGAAATTGCATCGTAGATATTTTATATGTATTTTATTTTATATTATATGCAGTTAGATATTTTGCCGTACTGCTTCTAGGGCTTTTTCGTCCGGGAATTGGTATTACATACTTCCCAAACTCGAAAACTCTAAAATCACTACGGCAAAATATGATGCTGGACGTTACCTTATGGGGTTTTTTGCTCGCGTGGTTGGCCACTTCGTCTTCGGCGGGGTTTGCCAAACGCCACGCGAGCAAAAACCCCCATAACGCCCGTCCGGCAATATACTATTGTGTGCGCAGTTTTTAATTGGAAAGACAAATCAATAAATTATTTATGATTATTACAGCAAATTGCCACTGCTGGTAATGCTGGAACAAACAGTGCAGCGTATAATGCTAAACCTGGTAGCTATGGCTCTGGATATGGAGGTGGAGCAAGCTATGATACACTAGCCAATGCTGGTCCAACGGCTGAGTACAAAGGGGCTGGCAGTGGCTACACTGGCACTCAAACTGGAAAGACTGGATCGTCCACGGGGAACAACAACTCTGGGGCGTCTTCTGCTACTGATATTGGCGCTAATATGTACGCTAAAAGTCATGTGGCATTGAGTAAAGTCAATGTGAGTAATAAACAAGTTCAATATTTTTGTGTAAATTTTCGTAGATAAAATATCAGTTGTGAATTGCCTGGAACAAGAAAAGGTTTCTCATCTTGAATGAATTCATTTTCTTACGAAAAGATCGATGCTTCGAATAGAAAAATTTGAAGATCTTCACTTTTTTTAATAAAAATTTCAATCTCTTTTTCAGTTTAGGCCCGGGTGTAATAGTTTGTAACCTCGACATCCCCGTGACTAATTATAAGAAAAATAATGATCAAATCTTCAGCAAGCCTAATTTCCGACATCCGTGCATGATTTCTGCAATTCGGGAATCATGTCTGCTCACGATTTGATCAGTATTTCACGTGTAATGAGTGACGGAGATTTCGAGGTCATAAATTATTACACCCGGCTCTTAAACAATAGTATATTCTGCCTACATGGATCGAAAGTGAGCATTCTTCGCGCACTTCGTCCATTTCAAATATACTAAATATACTTTTCATCACGCTGTGTCGGAAAAGGAACTTTTTAGTCATTCTCCACTTCGTGTCCAGTGACTGGAAAGTACTTTTTCGACACATTGAGATGAAAAATATTGCTCGTAACACGTGAAAAAAGTGGTTTTTGACTCGTGGGATTATATCACTCGCCTTCGGCTCGTGATAT
>JAPYZM010003294.1:0-11572 GCA_030522845.1 Psyttalia concolor
GGGAACCTTGAGGGAAATATCAGATAATTTCGAAGTTCGAGTGGTATTCGGGGGATTATTTTTTTCATCCAAATCTTGGCCGATAGAATTGCACCATGATACATAATTTTCAACATGAAAAATTTCCAGTGAAATTTCCAAGAATTTCCGCTGAAATACCGTATTGGCTATACAAAATAACGTCGAATGGTGCAATCCTATGGGCCAAGATTTGGATGGGAAAAATAATCATCAAAATACTGATTTTCTGAGAGAATGGAGAAAAAACGAATCGAATTTCAATTAATATCAGTATCTATATTCGAGAGAAAGTCATTTGATTCTATGGATTCAATGCTGCAGAATTTTTTAAAATTGAAAAAAAAACATCTGTCACATGAATGCATACATAGGTATGTAGGGACAAAGTCTAAAAATCGCATTTTCATACTTTTTGAATCATAATGATTGATATACAAAAAAGTCAAAACTTAAATTTCCACAACCACAATGGCCACCACTCAGGAGCAAAAATTGTTGAGTAATGTTGGAATTTCACAAGCTAGGAAAACCTACAAATTTATATAAATCGCATTATTTTTCGACGAAGTGAATCAAGAATCTATTTTTCTGCCCACGGCTTCGCTTCGTTGTACGCCGTAATTTTATACTGGATTAACTCGATGATTATAGTTCATATAATGACGAGTATCTTTTGAGTATGACTGATTCATCATTTAATCCTTGCAAATACTCTGATTGACTTTGAAAAAGTCATCCTCATGACAATCTCTATTGACTCATTAGTCCCCCAAATGAATAAACCATTTCACCTCATCAAAAGAGAGATTCCCAACAATTTTGTTAATAAAATTGAATTGAATTCCCGGAGACAATTGACACGGCTGATTTGTCCCTACCGAGTCACACATTATTTTTTTACTCTTCGTGGAAATTGAGAGATCGAAAAAGGAGAGCAATGGCGCCAGTGGTAGAGTCAACAAGGCACCTCGTTGTCCCTCAATATGCGGCATAATGTAGTATTTTTAGAAAGTGTTTCGTTGGTCTCTCATGGAGGCGAGAAGGGGGAGTGGGGAAAAAAAAAATCAAGAGTGTAAGGGAAAAAAAGCCAGCCTCATGATGAGGGCGCAGGACAATAGGGCCTCTTGTAAACGCTCCAGGGAGTCTCAATGAACCCCCAAGAATTGAAAATTGATACTCAAAAGGTACTTGAGCCAGCGAGACTGAATCACTCCCGGGAGATAATTTTTTTGGCGCGATTTTTTTTTCTGTCGCCTCAACTCTTGACTGACGACTGATGAATGACGAATGATGTTATGAATGAATTCATGAGGAGGAGGGGGTTGCTAACAATTGGGGTGAGTAGTAATCGCCCCAATTGTTCGGAACAATTGATTATTGGAGCAATTGTTCCGATTAATTAAGCTCATTCAATCGTTCACTTGATCCAGAGATTGTTTAGATATTGCTTCTGAATGGAGACAATAATTCAACTTCAAGTTAACAATTTTTGGGTATAGATTGACCATTTACAATCCGCAAATGTTGAAAATGCAAAGGCATTGTTGGCGATAAATCATCATGAAACATCATCAATCACCAAAACCAGCATCCTCAACGGTTTCAATTTCCCAACCGCGGAGTAACGATGAAATATGACGCGACAAAACGCGAAACCCCTTCCGCGAACACAATGAGCTAAATATAATCTCTCGTAAACTTAAACAACAAAGGCCAATAGCTTGTCGATGCTTCCTTCACTAGCTGGGTATGATTGGAAGGGAGAGTAGCAAGAGTGGGAGGGAGAGACGTGCGATAAAGCCGGAAATCCGTAAGTGCAATTTGTGAAATTGGACTTGTGAGTCAGTTTTAGAAAATTATTTTAACCGTTCACGGCAAAAAAATGCACGGTTTTTCTCCTGTTCTCAAACAAAAAATCGCGTAAATTCTCTCTTTATTGTTCAATTAGTATTATTTTGGCTTGAGATAATCGTTAATCCGCTTAAAAATTCCATTTCCACCTGAATCCAACCGAAAAATGAGCTGAAATGAACCCTAAAAGCCTGAGAACACCCGTTCGATCCAAGAATACTTCGCCGACACTCCTAATTAATCGATCGCGAGGGTCTAGTACCGCTGCCATGCCTCTGGCAGTTGATTCATCGTTTGACTTTCAACCTTCGCCTTCACCTACAAATCGTTCATCTCTCTCCCGTCACTTCGAATAAAAACACTGGCCCAAATGTTTCACTATCTCAATTCGACCAGACTCAGCCCAAGAATTCCCCGTGTGAAGAAGTATTATGACAGTGGCATTGGGGGACAAATCCGGGCTTTTCGTAAATACGCCGTCGATAATAGAACTAACGGAGAGGTTGTCTGATGATTCAGGCGGCAGTATAACTTCATTCCTGTCATCTGACGCACATTTCAAAAATTTCAAACAACACGTGGCCTGCAGCTACCAGATTTCCATAGAAATCTCTTCGTTACTGTCTAGTAATTTTGTAAATTGAGGCAATGCAAATATGTTCCATGTTTATGAAGTTTTGCTGAATATCTGGAAAATTTTCTAATGAAATTCGTGAGGCTATTTATTTGCCCAGGATTTATTCATGGAAAAATTGCGAGCCATCGGGCCAAAGAGTGAAGTTGAAACACGAGAGGGGTTTCCAGGCGGCAGCATAAGGGAGGAAGCACAAGCTAGTCTAGGCGTAGGGCGACTCCCTCGACGCGATGAATCAACGGGCAATAAACACGACGGCGCCGCGACGCCGGTCGATCGATTGCCCACGGATATATTCCACGCTTAACGAGATATTTACGAAATTTGGCAGAGAACAAAATTGTTATCGAGAGAGAAATTTCGCCAGTATAATTGGGAAAATTCCAACTATTTACAGGGACTTTTGTTGCAAATTCCTCAATTATTTTCGGCGAAACAAAATCAAGGAGACTAAACAAACTCAAAAATATGGAAAGAAAAAACTTATCAGGAGACATTGAATACATAAAAAACATTGAAGCGATAAACTCCTCAAGATATTTTTCTCTGATAAAAATTCCAATCTCAACGTTTCTGCTGAATAGCCTGAATGTTTTTCTTGAACGATCGATTTTCATAATTAAAAAGACAATTTAATGAGGACTCGAGTATCTTTTGGAGAAACGTGGAAAAAGTTAAAACTCTCAGAAAGCTGATTTTCAATTTGCAATAGATGTAGATGAGCAGAGTAAAATATGGAAAACTTCCCGCTATTTTGAAAATATCTCTGTCATTGTTGAAATGAGCACTGACCCATAGAAATGGGATCGATGGCTCGGAAGATATGGAGATTTGAGTGAGACCCGATAACATTTGATGAATCGTGGAAAATCATTGGCGGATTAGATTTCCGAGATTTCGCAACCTTTAGTGGGTCACAATGGATTATCTTTATCTCAATGATCGTTGGATATTATCCGTGAGTGCAGGGTGCACTGAAGTCCACCACAATTCGCACAATTGGCGACGATAGATCCTGAGATAATGCCTTCTCTCACGTGTAAGAACGGCAATTTATGTTCCTTTATTTTCTTGAGATGAGAAGGAAAAAAAACACTCAGACATTGCGACAGACCAGCCAATTGCGACCCATTTTGCGCCAGAATTGTGGAGAAAGGAACGTCGGAGGCGTCCTCACCAAGGACGCAATGGAAAAAATGATTGCGGAACGAAGTAATTCCAATTTATTTTTTTTCTCGCATGGAGTACGCCATTCGAGGTTTTTCCATCCGATTGTAAAAATCGTAATTGCTCAAAATTTTGTTGAATTGGTAACTAATGAATCAATAGAATTGATTTTCTTCTCCAATATATATGGTGGCGAGCCCTTTCCATTAATTAAAATTCGACGGTAATTAAAAATTCATTAATTTTTTAACTTCAAATTTTTTCCAAAAATTGCTCGCCTCAAGACGAACAAAACAAAATGTTCGGATAACAGGACTTGATATTTGTGTATTCTCCTTTTGAAAAAATTAGAAAATAGGGGAATTTTTATAAAAGTTATTTTTGAATTTTTTCACGTTTATTTAGAAACTATTTCGCCCCCAAGTTTGGATGAAAATTGCTCTCAACTTTTGTCTTATCGGAGTTACGCTTCGACCCCTCGGGGCCAAAGGAGAGTCGATTACGAATGCATGGTAACTCGTCTGATACGAGAGTAAAGAAAACGTGATTACTTGAAGACAGTCTTTTCCCGGGACACGAGTCGTTGCTGCCGCCAGGTGGAAAATTACCTCCTGTCGCTCTATATCTAGTCTTATAAAAATTTGCGCTTCACGTTTGGGTAAAAGTTCACTCGAGATAAGGGAGCCATGCCGAGGGAATGCAAGATGTGAAACTTAGAGGATGAACTTGGATTTGATAGTCATCTTCTGAATGGTCGGTGAAATGGTACGTCAACGACTTCATCGATTTTCAAAGTGAAGCTGACGGCGGGAGAACTTGGTGAAGATTATCTTTGAAAAGTCAACTAATAATTGACATTCAACTGAAGCAGTTTTTTGTCTCTATTTGATCATTTATCGATTTATTTAATTATTTTATCAGGAAACGCGCCGGCATTCGATTCTTGAGACAACCTGATTTCGCCTTAGGAAATCACAAATTTACCAAAAGTCGATTTTTGTACTACCGTCAATTTTCACCGTTAGCGCCAACCGCCTTTGCGAGTTTTTTTCCAAGGGTCAAATGCTTATATTTTCGTGACAACCGATAAATTTAACCTACTGTAGTAGTTTACAGTGTCTTTGAGCATTTAGCAGTTTCATGGCTGCAAATAAATGGTTAAAGAAATTAATATTATTTAATTACAAAAATTTTGGTTTGCGTCAATTGCTGCCACTTTCCAAACGCTATGTTCTAGTTAATGCCACCCTTCGGGACCAGTTAATGCCACATGTGAAGAGCAAATTTAACAGGATATCACCGAATAATAACAGTCACAAGGCAGTCAATTGAATCATCATTAGAATTGGGAATAAACAGAAAAGTGATGTCAACATTATGCCATTATACTAGGAAAGTACTGTTGAAAATTTTGCTCGGTGAGATAACCAAATACGAATGGTAGAAACTGAAGCATGACGAAAGGGGGCTCTTCTAGTATAAGTGCCAATCCAGCGGTGCACCGCACACTGAGAGAAAAACGTAATTTTGGCTGAAAAATTAATTCTTGGGTCAATAATATTTTTTACTATCACATAATTTTTGGGCCAATGTTGTTCTCTTCTTCCCTAAGTATTTTTCATTGTAGCGAGAAGGAAAGTTATAAGGTTTTCTTTCCCTGAACAACGTGCATACTCAAGAACCAAGAGAAAAAAAATTACCTCGAGAATTAGGGGATAGTAAAAAATATTCTTGAACGAAGAATTAATTTTCAGCCAAAAGCACATTTTTCTGTCAGGGCAGACACTATATCGTTTATTTCAATATATTTCTAATTATCCGATTCCGATTATCTTTAGTTTGAATTGCAGTATATAAGATACTCTTGGAAATTAGTCTATTTGCTGATATTTCTTGATACATTCCTCAATAATATTCATTAAAAACGGCTCAACGTGGCAGATACGGGGAGAGTGGCACTGACGGGGACATTGACAGTACTTCAGTCCCATAGAGTGAGAATTTGCCGAAAATTAAAGGAAGCCGAAATTAGTCGATTTGTAGAGTGCAATGAAATCCTAAATTCAACCCCTCACCCGCCTCTCAATGATAAATATTCATGAATTATCGATTTTGATGGGCGAACCCAAGAAAATTAAGGCATTGGTTAATTAGAATTTTGCACTGATAGCACAAAATTAACGAGAGTGATAAAATTAGCGATAAACTCCACTCGAAGGTATTTTCCCCACCTCCTCATTCTCCCTGAATTTAGTATTCCATCCAAGTTTTGATTAACCAAATTCCCTTTCCCATAATACCATTTACGGTTCGTTGATTTCATCAAAATTTCAACTGTGATTATTCAGTATGGATTAAAGGAATTTCAATTACAGTTATTAAAGCTATATCACTTCATGAAGTATTCAGAAATTCGTGAAAATGGCCGGGATAAAGAGTGAAACGTGAAAAAAGTTTTTATGCATATTCGTTAATTTTTCAGTTAAAACGCGAAAAAAAACTGGACAAATTTAGCAGGTTTTTACAGAAACTGAAAAAAAAAAATTAAAATGCTATAAAAAAAATAGTCGAATTATCAACTAAAGATCAAATCAAAAATTAAAACGCAAAATGTTTTTGTACCGTCGCATGTGTAAAACCTCCTGGAAATGAAAATGTCAGATGCGCCATATTTCACCGTCGAAATTGTTTTATTTTTTTTCCCTCTGCTTTGTGTTACCATCGGCTCCAGAAACTCGAGGAAGACTCATCCCCCAATATGTGCACACGAATTTACATGTAAATTTCCCTTCGACATTCTCTCATCTCTTATTTTCCCATTTATTCGCGAATGAAATCCCCACTCCAGCTGGTAAATTCAATTTACCCGAGTGGCTACAACTTTCTTTATCAATTTGCGTGCCTAATCTGCGGAACAATTTACACTATGACTTGTACCGGATACTGAACGTGCCAATGAATCATATTAATCGTCGATCGATGATTAATGGAGCTATTTTATCGAAGAAAAATTACATGTCCGAGAATTAAGTGAAGATGAGGAATTATTATATTCTAGAATATTACAATTACTAATATTATGATTGAAAAAAAAATGGTGAATGTAATTGAAAGTTGTAATGAAAATACAGGCCCGACATATGTTCAAGACTCCATTAATTTTCCGCTCCCGATGAAAAATTTCATTCTAATAACTTTTCATCGCCATCTAATCCCCCCCCCCCCCCGCCCCTCTCCCCCTTAACTCATCTAGTGATTAACCCAAATCGAAAAAAAAGCCCTTTGATGTACAACATCCACCGAGCGCCTCATAAAATTTGATTAAAACGTGAGAAAATGGCTCGTTAAAAGCTCAAGCCACTGAGTAAAACAGAAAAGCTTTTGAAGCAAATACACTGTTGGATCTAACAAACCTCCCATAAGCGAGGGAGTCGATGAACTCTAATATAACGCATAATCCTCATAAAATACTTATCTATAACATCGTTAAAGAGCGAAAAAAAAACTTCTACAGTCACGACATTATCCATTATCCGAACTTTACTAAATGCCGTAATGAAATTCCTTCATCAAAATTATTTTCAACGCAGCAAAAAAAAAAAGAGACAGGTAGTTTAATAAAAAAACCTCAGGAAGTTAATGTCTACTTTCATTAACCTCCGCACATTTTCCGACATCAAAGAAAGTCCCCCTCGCCCGGAGTTTGCGATAAAAAAAATGGCTTTGAGTGGAGGAAAATTCATTTCGATTGTGTGGATTCACTTTTTTTGAGGGGCTTTCTTTAATTTCGCTTCCCCAAATCATTTGAGATTGTGCAAATGATAGGGCAGTTTTTTTTTATCCTGGGGTGTTGGTATTTCACCCAAGTATTAAAATGTACTTTTGGAACCGCCCATGAACCATCCGGCATGTGCTGGACGATGGTAAGGGACCCGAGAGCTTGTGATACATAAACGGACCGTTGGTAATTAGTAACACATGTGTAGAGCGAATGGTGCCAGCATTTGAGCATCTCGTATTTCCCATTCTCCGCCATGAACTGATGGTGGTTTATACATGCTTGAATGAGGAAACACCCCGGGTGTTTTCCTTCGAGGTAAATGAGCGAAATATTATCGATCATCATGGTTAAATTTCAATCAAATAGAGGAGATAATAATTTTTTAAAAAATATTATAAATAAGAGAGTAATAAGTTTTCAGGGAGGATAAAATGTGAAAAATATCCGGAAGAATTATTTCTTTGAATTTAACTAGAAAACCAATCAATTTTGTCCAACAACTGAAAATGCCCTCCCCAATTTTCTCGAAAAAAATGACAACATTCCAAGTTTTCGCCACTCTACTTCAAATTTTCCACTTCGGTTGGAACGCGTCTTAGCAAAACTGATGCCTCCAGAAACGAGAGCTCGTGAATTTAAAAAATCTTCTATTCGTGCCTGAAGAACAATCCGAAGCTTGTCAGTTACCCTTGCAACATCGCCCAGAAGCCGTACGGCCTAGAAAAAAAAAGTAAAACCGATGAAACGAGTCCACGGGCATTTATATTTGATCGGAGGTCGTTAACTGCAGGAAGCGCCGGCGCATAAGTTGGGACTTAAGAGTTGCGACGTGACGAGCTCATACGTCTGAGAAAGACTCCGCTTAACAGAGAGGAAGCCAGAGTGATTGAGGAGGAAAAAGTGATAAAGTGAGGAGCGAATAAAACTCGAAGAATCGTACGTCGATTATGACCGATCATATAAACCCGAGTAGGCGAGGAGAAGAACGAAGAGAAAAAAAAATCGAAAGATATCTCTCGAAAATGCCGATGAAATGCTCGAGTTGCTCGTTCAATTCTTCCAGTGCTCCAGTAGCAATTATCGACCATTAAGGACAAAAGGGAGGAATAAAAATGGAGCATCGAGGGCCACTCAAATAGCATACAAATTCACTAGATCTATTTCATTTTATGACTCAATTTTACTAGAGAAATAAAAATCACTGCTCCCCTTTCGTCATTTGTCTTCCACGACTGGAAACGGAGTTCAAAAATTACTCCAATAAATTAAAAAAAAAGCTACTCGTTTGTCCCCTATAGATCGTGAAAAAATAAGTAGAAAAAAAATTATCTTATTCTTATTTTTCCGGAGAAACTGATTCTCTAAAAGCCCCGCAGGACATTTGGATTTTCCGAGATAATTGAGTTTACTCGTTTATTTTTCCTCAATTTTCACAAAATGTCTTCCCATTTAATTTGAGAAACTAGAAACAAATATCGGAGGAGCATACTCATTCCACTGTGGAGTAGCATTTGCAGCGACTAGAAACCCAGTAGTCGAGAGATAACCGAGTAATTAATTTTAATTTACTCTGTAAGATACCGAGATGAGGGGGAGTAAGGGAGAGGACAACTGCCAGTGGAAGAGATGCTCATCCCTTTAACCGTCTCTGTCGGTTCGTGGAACTTTGCCATTTCAACGACTTCGTTTCCTCCCGATGTCCCCTAATGTCCCTCGTATAATCCCACCTCATCTCCCGGTTCTCCTCCACCAGCACTTTCCAATCTCTTCCTCGAAAGTGCAACCAAATTGTACTCAGAAGTCCCAGGTACATTATCGATGAGCTCATCATTGAGTGGGGTTAGAAAAATGGGGTGGGAAATGGACCCCACTGGTGAGGAAAATGGAATTAATGGGGATTTTAGATTAAAGAAGAACTTGTGTTTCGTTGATCACCAGAAGACAAGAAAGATTTTTCATTTAAAAGATTCTCCTGAACATGCGCCAGAATCTTCAGTCACCGATGACTTGATAAGAGCCGAGTGAAACGCAAAAAAAATTGAATCGAAATCTCCCTCATCCCAAAAACCCATTCACGACGTGCAACCGAAAAATGACAGCATTAAAATGTAATCAGACTAGTCCATCATCATCATTTACCTAAAATAACCCGAAATCGGAGAACCCTCTCTTCCTTGCGCGATACAGTTGATGCAAACTCGATGAAACCCTCGAGCATTCTTGCATATAACTTCCAGAATTTGATGCACGACCACGATAATCCATATCTCTCGAGAGATGCCCGAGGGCGTATCGATCACCCTCACCGCTCAAAAAAAATGAAATAAAATGAAACCATGAAGACATGAAGCTTTGATGGCTCGAAGCAATCTTGTTCCTCTGTGACGTAACTGCACGACCCGAGAACGTCATTTTTCACGCCAATATATCCGATAAAATTTCTATCCCTCAGTTTTTCTTGTGACCCACCCTTTGACTGGATTGAGACATCAGAAACTCCAGAAAGTAGTTGAAAATACGTAACTTGATGGTAGAAATAGAAGAGTCTGCGCGTGAGGTCGAATAACATTCAGTGATGAATGTCTTTGGGCGCTGAGAGACGAGGAAAATTCTTGGTATATTCCCCTCTAACCTTCTTATCATCCCCGGGGCATCGATCCCATTAATCCATGAACCCTGGATCTCCCTCGATCTTAACCCCAGTAGTAAATAAAAATACAAGGAATCCATACTCATCAATTCCGCCCGAAACTGGAAGTCTCTATCCCATAATCATCTTCTTCTTGTAATTACTATCGGAATTAAATTGATCTGTCTCGAATTGATCTGTCTATTCAATACTTCAGTTGATGTACCCCCAAACACCCGATGAGAGCAATATACGACTTAATGATTCATGGTTAATTGTTGCAATAATTAAATTTGAAATATCGTAAACATGTGGAATTTCCGCGAGTCGATTTAATTTACTCCGTTGTATTGATCATTATGGATAGAAAAACTGATGTTACGAAAAACTGTTGCAAAACATTTGTTGTCCAAAATTTGCTAAGCTACAAAAAAAGTCCTATGTTATTTTTCTCTCCGCCAGCTCGTTGATGAGATATACACTAAAAATCAAAGCGTCTACCAATTAACCAACAAAAGTATAATTAAAAATTCACTCACCACTTTGTCGTCAGCATACAGCAACGAATGAGGCTTGGCACAACCATAGGACAGCAGGCCAATGAAGAGTACGTAAAGAAACATGGTAACACCTCAATTATTCCGTCATGAAAACCAAAACCATAAACACAAAGCTCACTTCACAAATTTCACGAAAAAAAAAACACAAAAAAAGAAATCGACTAAATGTTCTCAACTCCTCAACTGGTGCTTTTCAGAGTCTCGTAAAAGTCGTTGGAGCTTTTTTATCTCTGCCTTTTGTATCAATGAGCAAGCTCTTTCAGTCTTGAGGACCAGGGAGTCATCAAGTTGGCAGTGTAAAGTGGATTCAAAGTAGTTGTAGAACACATATGACTGGCTCTCCTTGAATTTGATGGTTGGTGAGTGGGTGGTTGGGGTATTAATGCTCCCAGTGTGGCTCTCCAAGTGACACTGACCGTGGATATTCGCTATCCCCTCTTTAAACACAAAAATAATAGGAGAAAGCACGAATACGTTTTTTCCTATTTACGTGGGACATTTTTTCTTTTACGCTTGTTCATCAGAGGGAAGTGGACTCATGGATCAGTTCTACGTATTTCCCGGACTCGTCCAGATTTCATTTACGTCTGTTGCTGAGTCTGAAATTATACGAGGCGGAAATAGTATATTTCGTAACGAGTGAAAAAAAATGGTTTTTGGTGAGTGGGAGGTTTATATCACGAGCCGAAGGCGAGTGATACAATCCCACGAATCTTTTTTTCACGAGTCACGAACAGAATTTTTCATCACAATGTGTCGAAAAAGTTACTTTTCCGACACATTGTGATGAAATAGTATATTTCGTAACAAGTGAAAAAAATGGTTTTTGACGAGTGGGAGGTTTATATCACGAGCCGAAGGCGAGTGATATAATCCCACGAGTCAAAAACCACTCTTTTCACGTGTTACGAACAATATTTTTCATCTCA
>JAPYZM010003295.1:0-11558 GCA_030522845.1 Psyttalia concolor
TTCGAACACACTCTGAAAACATCCCACAACATGACCACTTTTCTCAATCTGAAAATGCATTCAGTCTTCTTTTCCTGAAACGTCCCAACACACATACACATGCACTAATTTTAATGATTCCACATATATGTACTTTCATTGTCTGCTGATGTAGCAGATTATGTTAATATTTTTAGTATAATATTTTTGGATAGGAGAGAGTTGGACAAAATTAAATGCTTTCAATTATCAATAACTCGAGATCGGCTGAGGGAAATTGAATGATTTTCACTCTGCGGTACATTTAAAATCATATTGTTGTCGATCGGAGTATACCTGTGAGATATTTTAATGCCTCATACTGCACATCGTCGTATTGATCCAGAAATATCTTCAACTGTAGTACACTGATACGAAGATCCGTCTCATTGAACTCATACGGATTATTCCATCCCATTGGTCCAAATTTCCTTCTCTCCTGAACAATAGCATGGAAGAAACACAATGAGAAGAGTAATTTCTTGAAGGAGGTCTTTTGCTTCGATGTCTCGAAGAAATCAGGGTCGCATATTGGATCCTGAAACAATTTGAAATATTTTAGAAAATAGGATATCGTGATTGCATCCCAATCATTTGAAAACTATCAATGAACCTGGAGAAACGATCTTGTGATATTTGATCTCAGTCCTTTAGGTGGTTCGTTAGTCATCTTGACGCCATTTTGAAGAACACTAATGGGAAAATGTTCAGCGGGATAGCTAGTCAACCACAGTCGGAAATCTGGATGTACTGATTCTGGTGTGAAACCCTCGCAAATCTGCGGTATACCCAGATGAATGCATTAATTCACATAATTTATTGATCGCTATTGGTGGCCATTGAATAGTTATAATCGATAATTAATTAGTGGCACCTTTTCCAAGGTTGGCATCCAGCTCTTCGCTAAGTGACAGTTTTGGAGTACAACCCAAGTGCCATTCTTCACTCCCTCGTCAATCAAACTGACGGCTATTGGACCCTGACCCTGACCCAGTGATAGAGAAAAAAGTCTCGATGTACCGAAGCCCTGATCATCGGCGAATTTCAGTAGAACCGCAGTGGGATCTGCTCCGGGGGTTAAAACGAAGATAAGAGGAATGCAGCAGAATGAGTCTGCGTAGGAAGAGCCCAAGTCGAAGGGCGGAGGCTCCACGAATTTTCTCCCAAGTTGATCTGTGTGAGGAGAGAGTAAAAAATACATTGGAAATTTCTTCGGGTTTAATGCATATTGAATTGACGATTAGGTTATTCATATGTTAAAACCAAGTGCAATTGCACCAGTGCAATCAAATTAATTATAAAATTGAAGTAATTACCCTCTACGAAGAGCTGAACTGAAGGTACGACTTTGTCAGGTCTCAAACAGCGAAGAATGAGCATTTTTTCGAAGAGAGTTATTTTATCGAATGGCCGAGGAAAGTTTTGAGACTGAGGCTCTCGGTGATCGAATATTTCTTTCCACTTTCGTACATTTTCAATAAATTTTGATTTAATCCCCTGAAATATTTGGAGGCAAATTAGTTTTCACGCCGTGCACTGATTTATCTCTGTATTCAATTATACTTTCTAGAATAAAACAAAAATAATTCAAATAATTACTGAGAATCCAGGGACATCATCGAGTCTGCAAAGTTCATCCCAAGATTTCGAGGGCAGCCATTCAGTTGGATTTCTATCAGGATTATCCAATCCAACCCCACCAGTCAACAGAAACATCCATTGTGACATTGATACCTCACCCCTTTTGTTGAGTAAATTAATTGCAAGTATCAACGAAAACAAAAGTTTATCCTTCTCGAACAGGGATCGACAGATATTGATGTACAGAGAGTGTGTGAATGCCTTCGTGAGATCTTGAAGACGTTGACTAATGTCTTCCACTGGTGGTGTATTGTCGATTGTCACTTTAAAGAGATTCATGAACCAGGCGAGAGAGTATTGATACATTGGATCGATATTGGCTAGGACAGCTGTAAGAAAAATGACTAGAAAGTAGAGAAAAACGAGCGAGAGTCAAAGAAAGGATCGACGAATCAATCAAAATGTTTTTCCTCTGTCACAAGAACAATGAGATAATGAAAAATCCATGTTAAATAGAGGAGAGTTCTCCCAACTGACAGTTTACAGTGGGAAAATGCCGATCAAACGATTAATTCAATTTTACCTATCGTGAAGAATAGAACGGTGCTATGAACAGCAATGGACGTGTACTGAAGTCTAGCCGCATCTATCGACTTTTCTGTCACCTCTGCGACAGCCTGTTTCACCTGTATTTCATTAGCTAATACTTTTGATGAGCTTAGAATAGCGATGGCAGTTTGGTTCTCCAAAATGTTCTCATCTGATCCAGAAAGTACTTCAAGAATCTTGTCCTCTATTTCCTTCAACATTCTAACAAAAAAAAATCACTAATTTTTCTCCTCAAGAATGAAATAATGAATTTAATGCAATGCAGGATGTCATCTTACTTCTTGTTAGCAGCTCCCTGGACAATCAATTGATTCTTCTCGCTCTCCAAATCGGGCCTCTCCTTGGCCACCACAATCCCCAACAGCTGATCCTCCAGGCCCACTGGAGTAATCATAAAATTCAAAAGTGTGACTTTCACAGCAATTTCCGGTAAATAATGAGGATTTCGCAATTTCGTAGTGATGTAAAACCGAAATTTATCATTCCACTCGACCACGGAATCGCCAAGTTTAATACACAACGACCCAGCAGACTTGAACGTCTGCTTGAGGAGTAGGGGTTCTAGTACAGCATCTAATTCCTCTCCCACGTTCTCCATCAATACCGGCTGTCCAAATTGAATGGCATTCTCGAGTACTCTCGTATAATCACTCTGATTGAGCCTAATCACATGAATTCCGGCGTCTTTCTCCATATTCTTCACCCACTTGTTCGCCTGTCCTTGAGGATCAATCATCAGAGGCCACCGTCGGGACTTGAACACGATTATTCCATTGTCTATCGAGAAGAGATCAGTGGGCAGACCGAAGATGTTCCAGGATCTAATAGATACAGGATCTCCAAGCACTTGGCTCAGTAAAAAGTCCTTTGTGCAATAAATATTGAGCTCTGTGCAGAGTCTCACCCAGTTTTCCACCTGGGACTGTCGATACTGCATTGTGAAGACTCCCAAGTAGGCAACGACACCGGAACCGATGAGAATGTCACCTGCAGGAATTTTTTTCAACATTAGAAATCCATGGGGACTGGATCTAACTATTTTATTGATTGAAAATGACCACATTTTAGTCGAGGAGGAATTTCTCTGCTGTATGTAATTAAAAAATTTCTTATTTTTACCCAGCTCTGGTGTTAACCCGTTCTCTGCGGATTAATTCATAATTGTCTTCGTGGAGTTAGTAAATATTACATTGAGGTCAGTCTGGAATTTTACCTGTGAGTTTAAAGTAGAGCTCCCCAAGGATTTTGGCTGTTTCACTCCATCGATCATGTTCTCCCCCAAGTCCCCCTATCAATTCCTCAGCTCTCTGTAGCTTTTGCTTGCACTCCTGTTCCTCGTCATTCATCGCCTGCAGTTCGTCCGTTCTCTGTTTAAGGAGATCCATCAATCGGTCCAATTTCTGCTGGACCTCTCTGTACTGTTCTCGTTTGATTTCCAGCGCTTGCATCGCCTCATTGTACTCGCCCTCAGCTTTGGCGAGTGCAATTTTTTTAGGAGCAACTACCTTTGCCACTTTATCATATTCAGAGAGGGCGAAGACCCATTTGCAAAGTCCCTCGCAGGCAGTCGAAGCATTTCGAATTTTATCCGGATCGAAATTGGGATTCGTCAGAATGGTTGTCCGAATTTTCGTGATGATTCGTTCAGGAATGTTGTCCTTGTCAAACGCCAACAGGGATTCTAGGAACTTCATATCTCCGAGGATGCGGAGGGAGGGCTTCCAGTAGTCGTCCACCATTTTGCCACCCTCACCTTGGACTTTCTCAGGTTTCACGTCTTTCAGAATGCAGACTGCTTCCATCACCAGCTTGACTCCAGCAGGAGGAGATTTCATGGTCTTTACAATCTGAATGTCCTGGGGAGTAAGAGTGTTCAGAGCTGCGTTCGCCATATTCAGGATCGGCATCACCAGTTCGAGGTCTGCGTTACACTCCACACGAATCTCTTCGGCGGCTGCTGCGACAGTCTGTGGGGGGGAAAAACAATTCGAAGTATTGGCAGTCTCATACAATTTTCCAATGGTCGCCAGTTCAATTTCGTCGAGGGATTGACTCAGCGGAGACTCCGCCTCGCTTTACCCACAAACAAATTTTATTACAGTCTCACGTTCACCAAAAGATTTTGTGCCTGATGAAGAAATATACTATTTTGGTAATGCTGGCAGCAGTTCCAAAATAATGTATTTCGATACATGTGCGGAAAAGTGATTTTTTGGCGCGTGCAAGCAGAGAAATTTTGTGATCGTGGAGCATTTTCGACGTTCGGGAAGAATTACCCAACCGCATTTCTTTGTGCGGGGTAAACAAATTTTAGCGACTGGCTGAATGATTTTTATCGTACAACTTTCAGTAAGCATTCAACAAATTTTCCTGAAGGGGTACAGTAATTTTCCGCTCTGCGTGGAAGTTTACAGAACGAGTCGAAGACGGGGGATATTTTATTCCACGACATCGCCAATTCCAAAATACCGAAAGCGAAACGTAAGTCGTACGAGATTTTTCGCATTACCAATACCTTCAAAGCATTGTTAATAAAGAAAATAATAAAATCAAACCGCAGCAGCTTTTTCATCAGCTTTGACAACGTCTGCAATGACTGCCGCATCCTCCTTCTCCTTTTCGATATTAACGACCATCCTCTCAACGTCTTTGGTAGCCTCCACCAGCTTCGGCTGGAGTGCCGCAAGGATTCTCTGCATTTTCTCCACTTGCTTGTGAGTTGACTCTAACTTGAAGAGTCCCGTCTCATACCTGCGTTTTCCTTCAAGCACTTCTGCCCTCTTTTTCGAGAGAAGCTCTTTAAATGTATTTATTAACTCCAAATAAGACGTTGGAGTCACGTAATTGTGCCTGCAGAATATCAGAGTGTCACTAATGGCTGAAGTTCGCCGTGAAATAATGAAGATAGAATGATAATTCACCGTCTGGCCCTCATGAGAAACTCCTTCGACAAATCCTGCGTAGATGTATGAAAATATTGGCACATTTCAATGCAAGCAGTTCGCTCGTCCTCCGGCAATTTGATTTCCCCCAGGAATTTCGTGGCAACAGCCAGAAGTGCGTCCTCAGGCCAGGGCTGAAGCCAATCAATTGTACAGCAGTTGACGAGGGCCGGAAATTTTCTGATCCTCGTTCTGAAGCCATCCCCTATCGGCGACATTGTCACCACCACGTGCAACTGCTCCCTCACGACTTGCACAAAATAATTGAAAAGTGCAACAGGACTGCCATCAGTCTGCAATGACTTATCCCTCTGTCGATCCATCTGTCTCATCTTCTCGCAAATCTCCATCTTCTCATCTGTTGCAAAGAGATTTGGCACTTCTCCCGAGTTCATCAGATTACTGATGTCCTCGAGGAATGACTCCTCTTTAATCTGCGAGTCTGTAAATAAGAATGTCGTGTGAAGATCACTCGACGCCGTTTTTCGGAGAATTGTCTTGAGATCTTCGTGCCACTCGTGCACCCCATATTGACGTGATATTTCGACTTGGAAAATCTCGTAATCCGAGATGTGTGATGCAAGCCGGGTCAAGGACTGCCTCCCAGAACCCCCTACGCCTACTAGCAGGGCGTGGCTACGAGGCTGCATCAATATTCGACAGATCTTGGAGAGATGTTCCACTGCAAATCTTGGGAATATATTCAACGAGGTGAGAAAGACGTCTCCAATCCAGGGCGGGGAAGGGACAAATGAAATGAGGGATGAATTTGGGAGCTATTTTATGAATACTTTGTGGAGAGTAGCCGCAGGAAATTCAACAAAAAAAATGTTATGTAGATGATTTCAAGTGCACAGGAAACAAAATTCAGTAGAATAATTTCTTCTCCAGATTTTTTTTGATGTTTTTCCCTAGTTTGCCCAGAATTCCCGGGATTTCAGATTATTTGTTGCTTTTTTTTCTTGCCGAATTACCCACGTGAAAAAATGTGAAAATTAGAATTTTGAAATTAAACAAACCGCCATTACCTCCTATTAGGCTATAATTAGGTCTCAAGGGTGGGTATAAGAATAATAATTAGTGTGTTTTAAAGTTGGGGCGGTGATTATACTTCGATAATTATATTGTTACCGACATTTGACACTTAGCACACCTAATTAACGTCTAATAACAGACTATGGCGGTCCATTTCATTCCAAAATGATAATTTTTCATGTTTTCCAGCGTGTGTAATTCCCCAAGCAAAAAACACAGAAAAAAAAACTGAAATCTGGCGAATTCTCAGGAATATAGAGGAAAAAATAGGATCGACCTCGCTGTGTGTATTAAAAAAATATCTCTCGATTTGAGAATAGTTCAGAGATAAATTGTGTACAATATCTGACTCTAGAATTAATTTATTACCTCTACATAAAAAAATAAATAAATAACGCAACAAAACTGCCGGAGACTCCTTACCTGAATAAAACTAGATTCATCGGCTTTTTCGACATTGAGTTAAACTCTGCTAAATATTCGTGAACTATTTCACTCAATTCATCCAGATTTTCAACTTCCAAATAGAGCTTTTTGTCCTCCAGCGGGTATTGAAAGTCACAGTATACGAGATTTCTCAAGTGAGTTTCCGTTATCTAGAAATAAAAATGTGATCATAATCTAAATTTTCAGGCTTGACGTTTGCCTTTTTTGGACATGCACAAACTGTTCAAGAGAGAATAATCTTGCCAAATTACTTCTTCTTTAGGGAGGGATAGGAAGTCTCTGAAAAGGACGTTTATGTCGTCGTCCATTCTGTCTTTTAGAGTCTGCCCAATCTGTCCTACGAGCCAGTTCGCGTCATTTTCATCGACCAGACGGTCTCCGTACACCCTGAGCACTTCGTGGACCCAAATTCGTTTCATCCCCATCTAGAAATAAAATGTATGAAAACGACTATATTCTTCGAAAAAAAAAACTATTTTAACAATTGTCTTCTCCCTCAGCAGAGGGCCAATCTAAATAAAAAATTAAGAACCGAAGACCCCTTTAAATCCCACGAAACCGATACAAACCAAATTTGTCACGCTTTCAGGTCTCGATAGGAGAACCCCCTGGACCACCCTCGAAAAATCCCTCAGATTAAACAAGTAATGAGACTTTGCTGGAGTGGGCAGAAGATGCCTCAAACTCTCCTTATAAATATCCAATGTCCCCAGCACAATATAATCCACACAAGCCCCAAAAAAATCGGGAAATCCCTGAGTCTCCAAGTGCCATTTCACAATTTTCCTGAAGATGGTAACCATGACGTCGTCCTCGAACTCAGAAATGCTGAGTGTAAAAAAATGCCTCTTGAATCTGGGAGTGATATCTTTTCCACTGGAGGGTGGTCCCATGGCGCAAATGAGCTGCATGTCTTTTAGGGAGAAGGCCACGAGCTCTTTCCTGTCGTACCAGGACTCATGGTCCAACCACTGTCTCAGTAGTTCGATTGGCGGTTGAGCTCCGTACTCCTCTTTTGATGGCATTGACACGTCATCGACGAATACGACCTGTCCATAATTTATTTTCTCAATAATTTCTCAATAATTGAGGATTCCCTCCTCTAGTCTACCATTCACAATCTATTATCCTGACTAATTAGGGGACAAAATCGAGTATTTTAATTGAATAGGAATTGTGGCCAAACCTTGAGATCAGACGATTTTCTCGTTTACTCGTCCTAGGCCCCCGGAAATAATTTGTTTAAGGCCCGTAGAGGTCTCGCGATCAACATCGCGGGTTCAAATAATAAAGAAACAATCTATTTTATGTCTACCAAATTTAATAAACCAATTCGAGTCGCAGATAGTGGCTACGGACTTCTGGAGACTCAAATATCCTCTTCAAGTGAATATACTTCCAAGATATTTGGAATCAATTTTTTCCCCTAAAAAAATGACACAACTCCTACCCAATGTTTTCCAGGTGGAGCTCCATAGACTCCCTTCTTCCTCTTATCCATCTTACTCATAATCATATCCTGAGTCTGATTGGCCGTAGTTTGTGCAGAGAACGTAATGAAAAGTGGCTTCAACACTTGTGGATTGCTCCTCTTCAACAGAAACTCCATCACATAAACAGACTTTCCAGTTCCTGTTGGCCCCACAAGTAGTACCGGCTTGTGGTGAGTCACCAGTTTTTGAAACAGATAGAAGTACCTGACAGTCTCAATGGTATTAACAATTATTTGATTCATAGGAATATCCTTGGGAATTGCTGGAGCTGATTTCAAGTCCTCCACCCAGAGTGTCCACATTCCTCTTCCCTCTTTCGTGAATTTATAATCATAGACGGAGCCGTTTGACGGAATTGCTGTGATGTATGGTACTGGGGGGCTGGTGATTTCTTGAGGAAGATTAAATCGTTTGTGAACATCCTCAGGGAGCTCGGGAGACATAAGACCTCTGAATAAGTCGTTAAACCACTCGCGATAGGTCACCATTAACGTTCCACCCATCGCCCATATACAAGAGAATAAGAAAGATCCCTAAAAAGGGAGGAAAAAGGTGAAGAGACTAGATTTATAGTTCAAGAGAGAATTAAAGTTGAGAAAATAATTTTTTTCTCCACGTATTTCACGAAATAATTAACTACCTCGATCTGAGCCGTTAAATCATTGTCAGCGACTCCAGATAAGCTTCCCTCAATCTTAAAATCACTCAAGAAACAATCCAGAAGATAGGTAACTGATCTCACCAGATTAGCATCAGGCATATTGATCATTTCCTGCAAAAGAGGCCACCCAACAATTAATAATGATTAATAATGCTAAAGAAACAGATAATCATAAATGTCTCGGGGACTTTAAAATTATCTACAGAAAATAATAGCACAGTAGTACTCTAGCACCGCAACGTCGAATAAGATGTAGCAAGGCGGGGCAGAACCTCAGGAACATCCCCTCTAAATGTGTCTTAGTACTGTCCCCTAGGCCCTCGGGCAGAGTATTCAACCAGGAAGTCAACAATGGTGTCCACCCCAAGGCTACAGGCTCCATATAAATCATGCCACATCGAGAAACCGTGGCTGGTGAGGCCACCTCCAAATCCATCGGCTCAAATATCAAATTAGTAGTCGGGGCGAGTTGAATAATCTCACCAGACATTAAACAAAGTTTCTTGTTATCATCTAACACGGTATTCATATTTTCTATCCAAATAGCGTCTACAGGACCATCAAAAATCAGCCATTTTCGATTTTCATTAGTTGAGACTGCAAAACTTCTGTAGCTGACAGCTAAAATTCCATCGCTCCACTCATGCGAGGCTGGATCAAACTGTCCATATAATTGTCCCATGGTGATCGACTTGGGATTGATGACAATGATCTCCACCTAAATGGCATACAATCATCATAAATCCATTAACAATTATTCCATGAAATCGGCTGGAGTTCACTTCACAGCAACGTCTAATAATCAGTACCTGATGTTCCTCCATGAGCCCCCTCTCCTCCAGCATCCCCAGCACCTCAGCAAGTACCCGATAAGCAGTGGTCTTGCCTCCAAAAGGCAGTCCGACGATCATAAATCCATGCCTAACAATCATCATCTCAAAAATCTGCTGGACTTTCTCCAAAAAGAAATCAGTGCATTGAACATTCATCCTATCACAAACAATTCTAGCGCACTCATTCAAATGCGAGTAATCAGGTGTCGGTAAAATGACACCTGGGAAGAGATCTGAAGCAATGCCTTGAAACAGGGGAAGATCATGGCTCAGAAATTTCGGCAAGTTGACGTCTTTGATGCTTCTCAACATGAGAACATCTTCGGACTCCTCGGGATACTTAAGCTTGAGATTTCCAGCGGCGGTTAGCACAGACTTGACAGCCCTCATGCCATAATCGTAGTGACACTGGCTGCTCAACTGCTCTGAACACAATTTGTAAGCCGTTACGATCTTCACTGCCAGAGGTCTGCCATTGTAAAATCCAAAAGAGTAGAGAGTGTTCTCAGCAATGAGGGCATAATCGGGTACCATCATGGCCACAGACCTGAAGAGTGCCTTCAGATTGTCTGGCAACTCAGACCGTCCGGCATAACCAGGATTCATGGTAATGAAGACTGCACAAGTTGGATCTAAACTTATTTCCGTTCCCTCAAACATAAGCTTCTCAGCTCCAGCGTTTATTCCTCTTTGGATTGTGAGAATTTGTTGTGCAACTACTGACAACACCTCCAGATCGATCCTGTTGAATTCGTCGAAGCAAGACCAGGCGCCGCACGATGCCAAACCCTTGAAGAATTTGCCGAGAGCGATGTAGTCCAAACCGTCAGAGCAGTTGAACACCACACACTGTTTTGCCACTGCTTTTGCCAAGTCTTTTGTTGTCTCCGTCTTGCCAGTTCCGGCTGGACCCTCTGGAGCACCGCCCAGATGCAGAGAGAGTGCACCGAAGAGGGTGCGGTAACAGCGATCTGTGAGAGGGGTGATCACCAGGCGAGAAGAATTTCCCAGGTATTCGTAGCCGTAGCGAAGACTCGAGTTGATCATGTAGGTAATTAGATTCTCCTCCTGGGAAGATTTCAAAGAGTGAGAAAATTTAGAGGGGTTGTTGCAGGATCTGTAGCCCATCAGTTTCTGCTAAAATTGAATGGAAAATTAATGTCATAGTGATCGACGGCAGGGACCGAGTAGCTAGAGCGTCGGACTGATGTGGCGAGAACTCCGGATACGATTCCCAACCGATTCGCACCAATTTTTCGGTCGAACGAAAGTCTCATAAACGAGACGCCTGTGCTTGGCCTAGGTTTTTCCCTCGGGGTGAGGTTTTTCTTTCACCATTGGCCAATGTGGTGCCGAGATTTGGAGATTGGAAAGACCAAAATACGTAAAAGCCCAACAGGGTATACGTAGGAACAGGAAATGATGTTACATCTGTTACTTGATGTTACATCTGGTTTCCGTCAATCATGAACTGGATTTCAAAAAATTTGTAATTATAGAATCACGTTTTTCAACGCTTTAGTACGGGTTCAGCATTTCATTTGGTAAAGGGATACAATATCCCCCTCAAAATAATTATTTTGAGCATTGCTACAAACTCCTTTGAAAATATGAATTGATTCGCCACTTAGTACCTAAACTAAGTATAATCCACAATAAAATCAAGGTGGACTCAGATAGGTGAAAAGTTGTGGTGATGGGAAATGAGCACCTTTGTGCACCATGGTACACCTTTTGGTGTTCATTCCAGCCGCGTCCCCGTCGCGAACCCTGGGTAACGCTAAGTGCTGGAGAGGTTGCTATACCTTTCCCGCACGTTGATTTGTGTGATTTCAGAATCTTGAAATTATTAATTTAATTTTTACCTTCAGTAGGGAAGGAGTGGGGCAGGAGCCGTACAGCTACCCAGGCATTCAGAAGTTCAAATCTGTTATGTCCT
>JAPYZM010003296.1:0-14678 GCA_030522845.1 Psyttalia concolor
GTGACAAACGCTGGCGTTAACCGCACGTCAGCGCATCTTATAATGTTCCCAATATGATTTTCGCTAAATATTCATTTAATCCAATGAAGCCTTCTTAAATCTTCTATTCCTATTTTTCGATGTGTTAGAATGGTTTTCCACGGAACATGAAAATAGGAATGCTCATTTATAGTATATTTCCGGCCTGTCGTTATGGGGTTTTTTACTCGCGTGGAGTTTGCCGAGCCGAGCCGTAGGCGAGGCGGCCAAGCACGCGAGTCAAAAAACTCCATAATGACAGCCCAGGAACGATATTTTTCCGTAGTGATTATCACTTTTTCGAGTTCGAGCAAGGGCCCGTACCAATCCCCGGACGAGGAAAAGTGAAGAGCAGTACGGAAAATTACTTTTTTCATTCGTTCGCAGAACGGAGAATCATTTTCCATAAGACTTTCCTCCTAAATCCAAATTATTTCTTATTCCGTATCTATATTATCTGCCACTAACGAAATAAAACTTGATGTGTTTTATTTAGTTATTAGACATCAGAGAATGCATGTTAATGCTTTCTATGACGACTATTGGCCGAAAATTAACAAAAAACATTGACGATAAGGAGAACTATATTCAAATCTTCATCCTATTCCCATGACAGCGGGAGGCTACTGCCGAGTTACCCACGCCAGCCGAGTTACCCGGTGATCAGTCTACCGTGGCGCCATCCCTCCACTGGTAGGGACTAACTTCACTTGGCAGGTCGCCTAAACCCGGAGAGCTGAACCATGAAGGAACTTCTAGTAGAATTTATCATTTCCAACTAGAGTAAAATTACCGACTGATGGTAAGATGATTAGCTATTTATTCATTACAAGGTCGCTTACCATCCCCTGCACCAAAATAAAGCAATCGGTGATGATCGAATTCAATTATCAAAAGAGACCATTACTCAATAAAAATTCCTGGAAAAAAAATTGTAGCTTTTTTAACTTTGTGGACATTATTAATATAAGCCGTCAATAGAATAATCCTCCATATTATTCAACAATTTATAACACAATTATCAACTTCAATCAAACTTTTCAAAGAACTCAATTTCGTGTTTCATCTTAATTTGACACAGCACTAGCAATACATAATTTCCATTCTATTAGGAACATTCAGTAATCGGTATAAAGTTCGGCGTCGCCTCATTCCTCGCTTTATCATAATAAATGGGGTTTGATAATTAAAAACAGATTTATATTTATTAGAATTTGTCGTACAAAGATTAATGCAGAAAGGGTAATATACTAATCCTCCCCTCTACTCAACACACAATTTATAACAGAATATTCAACATCAATCAAACTTTAAATAGAACTCACTTCCGGATTTCCTCGCAATTCAGTAGTGAAGTAGTGAAGCACAACTTTCTCATTAAATAATTAATTGTTAATTAAAATATCTACTCTTCGCTACTTGATCACTGAATCAATCACAACCGGGTATTTCCCCTCATTATCTTAATAAATTACCAAGAGTAGTGGGCTCCAAGTCCCTTGAAGCTGGCATGAGAGACTCCGTGTCCAGCATATTCATAAGCCGGTGCAGACTTTGCGGGAGCAGCATAAGTTTTGGCTGCCGAAACAGCTTCATAGCTGTGATAGGCAGGCGCATTGTAGGTCATGCTAGCAACAGCAGCAGGAGCAGTAGAAGTCTTAGTTGCAGAAGCAGCCTCATAGCCATGATAGGCAGGTGCGTCGTAGGTCTTGCTGGCGACTGGAGCAGTCTCGACATAGCCGTGATAAGCGGGTGCTTCATAAGTCTTGGCGGCGATGGGAGCGTCGTAGGTGTGATAGGCTGGTGCAACGGGAGTATTGGCGACCTCACCATAGCCATGGTAAGTTGGTGTAGCATAAGCCTTCATTGGGACAGCTTCAATATAAGAGTGATAAGCAGGTGCTGAGTAAACCTTCATTGGAGTAGCCTCGGCGTAGTGGTAAGCAGGCGCTGAGTAGGACTTGGCTGGAGCGGCTTCAGCATAGCTGTGATAGGCAGGTGCGGAGTAGGTCTTGATTGAGCTATCTTCAGCATAGCTGTGATAAGCGGGACTAGAATAACTCTTGACTGGAGTGGCCTCAAAACTGTGATAGGCAGGTGCAGAGAAGGTCTTCGCTGGAGAAGACTTAGGATAAGAGTAGTAAGCTTGGGAGGAGTAACCCTTGGAAACTGGCGCCTCGTAACTGTGATAAGTTGCTGGTGCGAGAGTCTTAGTCTCTACGGGAGCGGAGTAAGACTTGGTGGCGAGTGGAGCCTCGTAGCTGTGGTAACTTGGCGGTGCGTAATTCTTGGTCTCCACTGGAGCCGAGTGGTGACTGTGGTATTCTGTATCGTGATTGACACGCTCGTTTGTCACACGAATGGAGGCGTGTGGTGATTTCACAGCGCTGTTGTACCTCGTCGAGCCGGTCTTGCCTCCAGCACCTTTCTGCGTTGATTCCTGGGAGTATGCCACGCTCTTGAGGTCAGCTGAAGCTGTCTCAATGTTGTAGGAGGCTGGACCGTCGGCGTTGGCGATTGCAACCAAGGCTGCGAGGACGATGAACTGGGGGACAATGAAATGATGCATCAGTATTTTTTTTTCAATTTGTTCATGAGATCGATAAGAGATCATCAAGGGTTCAATGCATCTCAAGATGAAATAGACTTTTTCCTTAAATGAATAAGCTGACGAGAAATTATCGCACTAAATTTAAATTGAATTCTAATGAAAGCTTAATAGTTCCGGTAATTCCACAACTGGAAACACTTGAGGATCGAATAGCTTTTTTAAAGTCTTCAATACTCACTTTGAAAGCCATTTCTAATAGACTGAATGATACTTTGTCAAGACACCTTGTTGAGTTCTGTGACATTCGAGAGATTCGAATGCTTATTTATATCTGGACCAAGATTTAAGGAATGGGGGAATCACCTAGCTTGTCTCACTGATCCGTTTTCTTTCTTTTCTGAAGGGGGATAACGAGCCGGAGATATAAATTAAGTAGGTGGGAAGAAAGAGTAAATACTTCCAAACGCAAACGGATTTTCGGGGATTGCGACAACTGTTTTCTTGAAAAGGGAAAGGGGAAAAGTTTTGTGAGACCTTTCGGGGCGTGGCGGCTGGGCTTGTAGGGGAGTGAGTACATAGATCGCAAAATTCTAGGATTGATTGTATAAGAACGGCTGTGAATGATTGAACCCAAACATTCATTAGTTTATTCGTTTGATGGATTTAGTAACACTTCCGTAGATTCTTCATTATGGCGGCTTTTGATTAATAACACAGGCAATGCGGTAAAATTTTTCATTTCTTTCCCCCTTGAAGCGATTATCAAACATATTTTTCGCGCTCTCTCAGAGGAATTCTATTAGTTTTTACAGTGATCTCCTTCGATAATCAGAAAGAATTATGGAAGTGGTTTATTGAATGAAAAAACTAATTGATTTCGCTCATTTGATTCAATCTTTTATAGATAATTGAAATGTGTTTGGTGAAATTTCGAGGAATTTCGTAATTGGGGATACCAAATTTTATGATCAATTTCGTTGTGACTGATCGGTTCAATATTAAATTTCATAATTTTCTATAGCACGGACGAATGAATTGAAAAAGTTTACCGATAAAATCGGTCATGAACTAATGGAAAATTTCATACAAATGTAATACAATTTTCTATGGAATTCACTGGAATTTTTCCGTGCATATGATTTTTTTCCCGGACCAAGAAATATGGAATGATTCATCATGTTTTACAAATAATCCCCAATGATTTGTTGACTCCGAGTGAAAACCGGAACCAACCGCAACGTCATATCCCAATATACGATATCACTATTCTACCTATGCGACAATTATAGAGCATTCTATCAAGGTCGTACTTTCTCCGAAATACCTGCCTCGATAGCCGGGCCAATTGGGGCGTACGTGGCCCAGACATCCGTATTACATATCTGATCGGATTAACATGAGAGAGTGTCTTATTGATTGTATTGATTAAATACCTATCGTTTCGACCTATCAATCGCCCAATCTGCCGCCCAATCCCACAAGAAACGAAAGATCCAGCGTATTTCAATATTTTCAGTGAATTTTATTAATCAAAGGTACAAAGTATTGCTGAATAAATAAGGAGACTGTTGCGAGCAGGCTCATGAATATTTCCAATCAGAAATCAAATTTGTATCCGCTCCCGGTGACTTTAACATGTGCAACGGCTGGAGCTGATGAATACGCCACGCCGAGTAAATTCTGGGTCTCCTGAGGGCGTTGCGTTGCAGCTTGTTCAGGAATCTGTGAAATTGAAATAAATTGGGGCCATTAAAACAACAATTATGTTATGAGAGCTAACATCTTCAAGAAGTCTTAATGCAAGAGATAAGATAAATGAGATATTCCCAACTTTTTCCAGTCTTACTTCAGGGAACTTTGAATAAATCTTCTATTCCAATTAAATAAATGATGTCGCAATCCAAATGAATTCCTCTCGTTCTATAAGATTTTCAAATGAAATTTCTGCTGAAGACTAAAAGAATTTCTCTGAAAAAGTGCTAAATTATGTTTGTTAATCGTCTTAAGTTAAGAGGATAGCCATAAGAAATCGAAAGACATGAAAACCAAAAAAATGTTTTCGCTTGGTCTCAGTTAATGAACTGCTTGTACATGAATTTGCTAGATTGAAATAAATTCTAGGGAATAAAAAATAATGGGAGTGACAAAACTTGTTGTAGGAAATCTTAATTTGAGATTCATTTCTACTGTCTTAAAATAATGTTTTCTGTAATAATATTTTGAAAAAACAATCAGCTGGCTTAACACGTTGTTGAAATGCATTAATGCCTAGAATCATACAGCCTTTTTATTAATTGAAGATTTATTGAGAGGGTCAGAAGGGCGAAAATCTCAAGTGTCTTAACTTCAGACAATATTTTTCCTAGCGATAGTAAGAATGTCGACGGCGGAAACAAATAGCACACATTACTCGGGAGGTAGGATTTTGAAAGAAATGACCTAGAATCATTACTCAGGAGAACCCAGTTTCATAGATCTAGATTAGATTACAGCTTTAAATATTATTGGAACGATTCCCTCAAAAATCCCTGAATTCGATTAATTTTTTAGTAACAAAATGCATAGAAATTTCATGGAAATGAGTTATTTCGAGGTCAGAAAGAATTTTCTACTAAACAATGATTCTCAAATTACGTAACGTAAATACCGTCAATAATTCCCAAAAAATCAAATTAAAAAATCGTTGACAATTCTCAATTTTTTAAGATTTTTCAGCAATTGCTGATCAGATTAGAGCGTAAAAATATAACATTTTGTAGTTGCAGTGTTATTCACTAACTCCGACAGTTTCTTCCTCCTACTCTCATTTTTCCCCCTTTTTCCTAAATTTTTCTGAATTTCTATAAAAACATAGTAAAAATGTAAAAAAATGAGCCCCCAGCAATGAAACGTTAAGATTCAACAAACAAACTAGACAACGAAAAAAAACGTTATATTTTTATCTTATGTTATGTCTTTTTGCCTATCAAGATGATTATTAATTCGTGAGAATTTGAAAAAAAAAACCATGGAACAGGTGTAGAACATCTTTAACCTGGGTAATCCACGCGATTGCCCCGGCATTTAAAACTGCCTAACCACTACAATCACCTGCTGGTTCTGCAGTGCCGCTTGACCCTGTGACTGCAGTTGTAGTAATTGCACTTGGCGCTGGGCCAAAAGCTGATTCAGCTGTGCCTGATATCCCTCGGATTGAGTTTGCAAGTGGGAATTCGGTGAAAATTGTTGAGCTTGATAGTAAGCGAGTGTGGCCGGATCCAATTGGGGTTGTTGATAAGATAAAGACAGCGGGGAGGCCTGTTGAGTAATCGTTGACGCGTAGGGTGATGATGCGTATGCGGAAGATACGGGTGATGTTGAAAAATAGCCTGTAACACAGAAGGGGATTCCCGTCACATACAGAATGAAGGAGTGTCCGGTCTTAATCATCGCCAATTTGATTACGCCACTTGGTGGGCCTGGAGATAATAGATAAATTAACCCAAATTACCGAGTCCTGGATTTCTGTAAGCTAGGGCTTGCGCAACATTTGGAAGAACTTTCTGCGCAAGATGTGGATTTCCAATGCTTGAAGTGAATGCCTGATGAGAGCTGGGGCCATTGAAGGAATAAGAAGTTTGGGTTAAGCCTGGACGAATAAAACTGAAGGAGGCGTGCTGCTCAGCACCACCAAGAAAGTTGGAGGGCTTTATGCCATTGACGGGAGCCTCTGATGCCACTAACCCACACATCACTCCAACAAACGTCAGATAAACCTGAGGATGAGAATGAATCGAGCTGCAAGAATCATCACTACCACGCTGTAAGAACTAATGTCTTTAAGTTGTCTTAAGGTATTTCATAAAGTTCGAGCTAGACTTTCTGGCCTTCGTATTTATCTGATAGAACGAAATTTCATCCATATTCGAAAATTTCGTGGCGCATTTTCACCTCTGTCTATGAATGAGCTGTAACTAATTATGAATTTAAGGCTAAAAAATAAAAACAATCACTGACAGTTATTTGGTTCTGATGGGAATACGCGATAGATCAGTGGGAAATATCGTTTACAGTATGGTTATTGGATTAGATCGTCTAAACAATTATGCCTATCGCACTGAGAAAATGCCCCATTGTAACAGCTCAGCAAAAAGATTATCTTTTTTGTTGTAATTTTTGCATTTGGGGAGTTTGCAATACCAATTGCCAAAGGAGAAATCGTGATAAGCAATACAGAAAAATTATTCAAAAAGTGATATTGTTGTTAATCTATGTTGCCTCAATCCCGTTTGTGCTCCAATTTATTCAAGTTTTGAAGTGTCGGTTAGATTCTGACACAAGGTTGACTAAATTATGTTTAAATTCGGGCTAAACTCTACCTGAAACCGAGTTTGGATTTTTATTGGAATTCTATCAAAACTCCATAAAAAAAATCATTCGTTCCTTGAACGAGCTTTAATTTTTCCATGGATTTTTCTATAAAAGTAGAAAAAAATTTGGTCATTATAGTTTTTTAAAGCTATTGTTCTTCAGAGATGACACAAGAAATAAATTTTTCAGTGGGATTCCAATAAAGTTCCTCCTACCTAGAGCCTACACTAGATTATTTATTATTTTTATCACGCGTGCCTGCAGAATCACTTCGAAATTAAAATAATACGTAACAACTCACATATTTGATTTCATTATACTAAAGTTTTAAACAAACAAGAGAATGCACTGCGCCTCAAATTGCATATTGTTTTTGGAAATAATAAAAATTTCCCTCCACAAAAATGCCCTCGCCAATCCCGAATATTATACAATTGCATTTTCTCGAGTTTCTGGGGCGAGAAAGAAAAATTGAAATTCAATCCGTGCTCCTCGAAAATTTGGGAAACTCACCCGCATGTTGACAGCAGTTCTTTCCTCCTTGATAAAAAAAAAAAAATATTGATGAGAATTGTGAGCCGGGGCTTTTGGCACGAGTGAAAATCAAGTCGGTAATCTAACGTCAGCCAAGTTCGTGGGGAGTTATATACCGCGGAAGCATTGGATACAAGTACGTGATGTGCATATCGTATATTACTTATCCCTGAAGACACTTTCCCCTCTAGCCAAAGACGTTGCCCGACAAACTGAGCATCATAATCGTGAAGTCGGCCCGTGGCGAAAAGGCGAAAGCATTTCACGTTACAACCTTTTTAAATTGAGGGATACGCAGTTTGAATAAATTTTTCCCTCGCTATATTGCTCTATCCTTTCTTTTTTCTCATGAATAAGGACCTTCTGAAATCCGGGTAAATTAGTTTTCCATATATTTTTTCACACTGCAGCATTTTTTTAGTCGACTCACCGCGCGGAAATAAAGAATAGGTACTTTCGGGGTGATTAAATTAAGTGGAAGGTGATTAATGAAAGGGGGAAAACGACGAGTTTCAGCAGTTAAATTGTGCGGCTGGCAAATGCCACCCAGGGCTAATTGTGGCCGACAAAATCGATGAAGGGAGAATATATGGGGCGCTTTTAATCTCTGAATATCTGCAATTTCCTATCACTAATAAAACGTATTATATATTCCAACGGTTTTCCCGGATAGTTCGATATTTATGGCTAACAGTGTGGTTATATCGATTGGTGAAAATAGTTATTCGTACTGGTATCCACGGACAGAGTCAATATTGGCCGCTGTTGAGGTATCGGTTTTGGTATCAAGTAATTATTATTACTTGGGGGCATTTCTGAGGTAATGAAAAGCATAATTGAACAAAGGATATTTGGTTTCCTGTATTTTTCCCTTAGAGATTTTTTCGAAGTTTCTAGACAATTGGCCAAATTGGACGATTTTCTAGACAAGCAGAAAATTTCCACGCATTTTTTAGGAAATAGAATTTTGTTTAGAATAAAAAAAACTAAAAATACTTGAGGACAAGTAAATTTGTTTAAAAATAAATAATTTCTTAGGCAACTAACGAATTTTCTCAAAAATCCTCTGACCTTCAAAGAATGGAATTTATATAGCGATCAACATTCTTGTAACCTCATAGGACACCTTTGAATGGGATTTAGAATTGGCAGCATGGGTTCCGGAATTACGATTACGAAGCAGTAATAAATAACTATCATGAACCATGTTAACAAAAGCAAAATAATCCCGGATAATCAAAACGGTTTTCGAAGAAATCACTCCGCTCTTCATGTCGTAAACAAACTACTTTCAGGTACACAAGAACAGCTCTTCCCAAATAAAATGGTGGGTGCTATCTTATGAGACCTGGAAAAAGCTTTTGATAGTGTATGGCATAGCGGTCTCATATACTTACTCCTAAAAAATAATTTTCGAATCTGTATTATTAGAAAAATTTGAAACATGATTCATGGACAAACTTTCATAGTAATTAACCACAATAATATCCTGAGTTCATTATTTAATATTGTAGAAGGTCTACAACAAGAAACTATCAACTCTCTCTGCTTATTCTGTATCTTCACAGCTCATATGATTATTATTATTATTATTATTATTGTCTTGCGAGCCCCCCTGGCTTCCACCATGTAGGGGGGAAAGGCGGCACATAGGCTAGAGACCTTTGTACCTCTCGCATATCGTTAACAAACGCCGACTTATAGGGTAAGCCTCAGTCCCGTTAGGAAGCCTAGGACCTCCTCAATTGTCAGCTGCTTGCATGTCTCCTTGCTTAGGTAGGTATTGTGCCACATGCGATGCCTTCTCACCATAAGTGCGGGTCAGTCGCATATTAGATGTAGTGAAGTTTCATCCACTACATCTTCGCAGAACCTGCAGTTGGTCTCCTCAGAGAGCCCCATCAGGTTAAGGTGCTTTCTGTGTCTGCAGTGCCCTGTTAAAGCGCCTACTGCCAACCTCACCGTTTTCCTATTCAGTTTCATCAGAGAAACCCGGAAAGAGACTCAAATCCCTAAGCTATTTATTCCATAACAAATATATTAACAAATGAGCAAAGGTAATTTGTTATTTACTGCCCATAAGAGCATTATTAACATACGGCACTCAAGTTCTGGGGAATATGGGAGCGCATCCGGTTGAGGAGCTAAGAATTTTCGAAAGAAAATGTCTCAGGTCCTCCCTATGCACCCATTGATCATTGCATATAAATTATCAACACAAAGTGAGCAACAGCATTCTTTACGATCGATCCGGAATTCCAAGAATTGATAACTTTATTCTAAAGCTATCAAGGAATGACTATAATAAGCTAAAATTTCTCTCCAATAAAACCATCGATTCCCCAACAAAATACCGAAATGAAACAATAGGCAGAGGTAGAGGTAGATGTGCAAAAATTAATACTTCACTTATTATGATAAAATTGGCCTATTTCAAGACAGCATGAATAAACCTATTTTATACCATATCAGTAGACATAAAAATAATAACAAAATCCTTATAGACGATCGAGAGTCAAAAGAATTGATATATTCAAGATATATATTGATATATTCAAATACCACTAACTGATATAGAAGACTTCACTAGAGTAAAAAAAATGTTGGCAGCTAGATGACAACGATAAATATCTGAGAGAATTACAAGCTCGAGAAGAAATCTATAAAATGAACAATAAAAACAATAATAAAAATGACAGATACAATAAAAATAATTACCGACCTCCTTAGCATTCGTATTCTCATATGTACTTGAATATATAATTATAATTATAACTATAATAGTTAAGATCAGAAAGTTTGGAAGTCTGAACCCTCCAGAAAGAACAAGGTGGCCGCGACAAATATGTTCGCTGTTCCAGTTCTCCTATACTCCTTTGTCCTGCTCAAATGGAGGAGGGTTGAGCAGTGGGACCGATATACTCGTAAGCTCATAAACCTCCATAGGAGCCTGCATCCCCGCTTAACGTTAACCCAGGTGGATGACCGCTTAGGAACATCTCGCTCGCATAAAAATTGCGGGCGGCAGGCATGGTGTAGTGACTTAGTGTCTTCATCTCGTCAGGGTGACAGATGAATACATTAGGGCACTGCATAATCGGCCGTCTGCGCGACTGGGGTTTTACATGGTTTCCCGTGCAGTGCTTGCTCGAATGGGGCACAGCTAAGTGTAAGACGCCATGATACCGCAGATAATGAGAGGAAAGAAAGGAGGGAGAGGCAGGCTAGAGGAGAGTTTTCAAGCCGAGAAAAATACTTCGATAAAACCCATGAAATGGCAAAATATATTAAATTTCTTCTATAAGTCAAAGAAAATAATAGAATCATATTTTTTGGCTCATCATTGGTTTGTTCTGGATGACGGGGTAGTTTGTATGTTGCGGAGGATAATAATCCACAATTATATGGTATTATGCAGTAATTTCATACACCCGCACAAATCGAATTGGATTTATGTGTCAAAACCACATTCCTGTTTGATAGAGGAAATGAGCTGAGTTGCAGGGGTGGGCGCCGCGGAGAATAAAGATGAGTTGAGTGATAGTATCGAGTGATACTGGTGGGCTCCGAGAGGTAATGTGTATTGCCACTGTAGGTGATATCACGAGTCAGGGTATTTCGATTTGCACAAAAGGACTGGGACAATCTAGGTTGGGGCTTCGATAACGTTATGCATACGATGATTTCCAAGCAAGCCAGGGGGTCCTACACTGTCATAAAATTACTACTGGAAATCTAAGAAGCAAATCTAGTAATTCTTGGCAACTATTAATTTTGATGAAATTTATTTTGTATTAGTATCCATGTTTTTTGTCACAAAAAAATTAATGGAATTTTCAAAATTGACCAAAATTTTTCAGAGAATTGAGGCAACAATTTCTTGGTTCCTCCACTCAGTGAAAATTCCGTTGAAGGCGATGTTTGATTGTGCCCCTAAAGAGCTCAATATCCCAAAATGTTAATTTTTGTCACTCAGTCCGTAAAGCACTACGTCACGGCCGCTTCGCCGTGAACCACCGCCCACGGACGTCGTGACAAAAAATATTGTTTGACACACGGCTGTGAAGAACTTTTCTGCCTCATATGATTACAGAACTCGCCTTCGTGTCAAAATGTACTATAACTGGAAGGAACAATTGAGTGACAGATGATAAGCTTCGCAATTTTGAATCAAGTTTTTTGTCGCCAGTGCTCTTTATTCCGGTGTAAAAGGAAAGTTGAAAAATACCGAAAATTGAAAAAAAAATTTTTCAAACAGCGTTTTTTAAATTGATGCCCTATGTGCGGAGCATTGAAAGATTGCGCATTTCAGCTTCCCTAACCACCATATTAACGTGGGTTGGACGCCATTTATCGTGGTAATTACCCATTTTTTATTTTATCTTCTACTCCCTTACCTTTCAACATTTCTCAAAAGGGTTCTTTGAAAATGTTCCTAATTTTCTCTAGTTTTTATTTCAAATACATATCAATACAAAATTAAACGCTTTATTTGCAATTTTTCTATTCGTATCATCGATTCTGTAGTCTAATGAGAGAATAATGAGAAAATTTAGGTAAATGTAGATGAATTTACCGAGTAAAAAGAAATTCAATGACATCGGCAATTCTGCTATTGAATTATAATAATGAATGAAGTTGATCGTGAGAAGATTATCATGATATAATAATAGTTGATTGAAAACTGAGTAAACAGAGATATTCAGTGGTGGAAGGATGCAATTCTGTGAAATAATATCGAGTTCTGATCAATTTCACTCGAATACTGCCCGCGGGATTCAGAGGGGAGTAAAAGGGAACTTCATGTACAACTTTGCATTCTCGGGAATTTATTTCAAAACCTATTTACATGATCCGCTACGATTTCATTAATAACTTTGAGTAAAAGTTCATGTTTGTTTGAATTTTAAAAGTGTTGGAAAAGTGTTTTACAGTATTGGATTTCTGAAAAGGAGTTCAGATTATAGGTACTCTGATTTATCGTTTTCTGAGCGACATATAATATTCTTTTTTTTATCGAAATATTCCAGAGAAATAAATTTTCGTTTTCAGTAATCCTCATTAAATTTGAATGGTCAAACCAAACGGAATTCAATGGAAAATCTCATTCAATTTTCGATTTCATATTTGTTTCATAGTTTTCCTTTGAAATTTTCAATTTTCTGCAAGTTAAAATTTATGGAAACCGACGGTACAAAATAATTGACATAGTTTACTTACTAAATAAATTAACATAGATAATGGATAAATGAATAAACGAATAATAACTATACATTAAATCCAAATCCAATAATAATTGAAAATTTTGCCTTATACTTACACTGACAGAAAAACGTACTTTTGGCTAAAAAATTAATTCTTGCTTCAAGAATATTTTTTACTATCCCATAATTCTTCCGCCAACCTTTTTCTCTTTTCCCTTAAGTATGCACGTTGTCCAGGGGAAGAAAAACCTTATAACTTTCCGTCTCTGGACAATGAGACATACTTAGAGGACAAAAGAAAAAGATTGGCTCAGAAATGATGTGATAGCAAACGACATTCTTGAATCAAGAACTAATTTTTCAGCCAAAAGTACGTCTTTCTCTCAGACGTCTTTCTCTCAGTGTACGGAAAATAATAAATTCTCTATTTTAAACTACCAATGGCGCATAATTCTCTCATAAAAATTCAACCCGAACTAGTAGGGAGTCGATAATGACTCCAAGAAATACGACACATAAAATTTCCATTCCATTTGTACATCGAGAAACCTCGGAAGCGCACAGAAACGTTTTTTAATCATTTGCAAACCACCCAGTTCTCTCCTTCGGATTCAGCCATAAACCCTCATAGCCCATACAAACGAGGCAATTCAGTCCGCACTATTTTTCATTACCTTGATCTCGGTGCAGCTACAATTCCCCGCATGGGCTACTCCTCAGTTGCTTGGTACGTAACTCGAAGATTGCATCGGAGGTGATTGGATGCACCACCGCGAGGAGCTATATCCTAGGTAGGAATTTTAAAATATATACTGACAATCGTGAGCGAAACAGTTTTTTTTCTTAGAAGAACGACTTTACTTAAATCAAGAAACTTATGGCTCGAAAATTGAGAAAATATCGTCTTATACTGAGAAAAAAAACATTTTCTACCAGATAGTTTGTACTAATTCCGAAGACAAAGATAATCTATTTATAAGATTAATGTGTTTTCTCAATTTGACCCTAATCGGATCAATTTATTCAAAAATGTTGGAATCTCAAATCCAAAATATTCTAATGCAAGAACCACTAGGCTTGGTTCACAAAGTAATTTTCTTATTTAACTTGCTTCCCAATTTGCGGACAAGTAGGTAGAAATTTTCTTGAAGAATGATTTTTTTCTCTGGGAAATACATTATTTTCTTGTCAAAAATAGACTGTTGAAGATTGGGGAAAAATTGAAAAGAGTGGTAAATATCAAACTCGGTAAAATTGTTCGAAACCAACAACCCATACACAACAATTATAATGAACAGACGAAATAAAAAACCGATGACGCTATCATTTTTTCAAAATAATCAATGTTTAAATAATGATGCGATTTAATATAGATCTTAAAAATTATACTGAATCCTAATTTGATTTGCCTTAGGACCCTAATACCATCAGGAGACAAATAAAGGGTAAAGTAAGAGATGTTTAATACCCGCTAAATTTAATATTACTTAAGTCAGCTTGTTTCATCAGACATTCTTAATAATCCACATGTAAAGTTGTTCTTTTAACGAAAACTACGTCACAAATACATCGCGAAATTTAACTAATAAAATAATTATTGTTATGCTTTTTCAATATTTCAATAATCCCTATGATGGATATTTGCCAAACGAAAAAGTTATAATAATTATGCACAAGTGCTTACCTTGTCTTTGTAATAAGTTACAAAGTAACTTGTAACGTCTAAGTTGTAGTGTATAAACTTTGCTCAGGCTCCAGAAGAAAATGTAGGTACCCAAATTTTAAATTTACAGTAAAATGAAATCCGTCTGTGTACACCACGATGGTACCGAGGCGAGAGAGCTAACAGGCTCTGAAAGCCTCGTCTCTTGACCATGTTCACAAGTCATAAATGTCTGATTGAAGACTCAATTAGAAATCCTGAATTGATTTCATTTTTAACTTCCCGATAGGAAGTTATTGGTTTCACCCCGAAAATGCAAATCGCTAATTTTGTGAAATGTCGACGTTTCATGATCAGG
>JAPYZM010003297.1:0-11547 GCA_030522845.1 Psyttalia concolor
CAAAAACGAGAACTCCGCCATAGGCTGTGCGCATCCTGCCATTTTCTGCCTAATTCCGCGTATATACTGCTTTCAACGTGCCTTATTTTTCCTCTCGGGCACGGACTGAATAACAAAAAATATGGCTTGTCACTAGGCCGCGGAGTACTCTTATTCTCGGCTTCACCTCGGACTACAAACTCACAATCTCCAGAAAAGTCCTTTACGGCCTCAGTGATAGAATATACTATTTTTCCACTACAAATAGTAAAAAAAGAGGCACCTTTTCAAGTGCGTGTGAAAAAAAAATGAAAATGTCATGAAGACTAACGTTATTGAAGAGCGAGCCGCGATTGGCCGAGGGAATATCATATCCGATTGCTATACTATGTTAAGAACCAGAAGAGGTCGAGAAAGTTGCATAACTTTCAATAGAATTATCATAAAGTTCCGACAGATATTCTCAGAGAAAGCGCAAAATATTTAAAAGTCGTTTCATACGTATATTAAAGAAGTTAAATTGACTCCTTAGAATAATTTTCCGTAGTTTTCTCCTCGGTGTATCTAAACCACTGAGCTCTGGGCATCGAGTTTCAGTCTCATATACAACACCAGGTACTGATGTAAGGAGATCTGAGTATACAAATAGATGTACGCAATCCTACTTACATTAGAGAAAGAGAAAAACAACTGCAATGAATAGAATCGAAGAAAAATAAAGAAACAAAAATGATTTGAGATAGAGCGGTGGAGCCGGTCATACCGGACGATAATGGCAACCAGAAGAGGATGGCTTTCGGAGGACATAACTCCTTATCACAGTGCATAACGACCCAAGATTACGATTAAGGTAAAATTAGAAATGCACGTTGAAAAAACATTGATGGTGATTTTTTCACGGATGGATACACTTTAATTGTCATATTAAAAACGGTAAAATCAGGGGTGAGATTAGAAGATTGGTTGGTAACCATACATGGAGCATTTGCCATAGGTGGATGTACCGGAAGGGGGGTGAGGGGAGAGGGGGAGACACAGAGTGTGTAGTGGCAATAATCGCAAGTATTTCTGGGAAGAATTTTTCCAATGGTAGAAATGTAAGAGACCTATCAATTGACTATACCGAGAAGTTATCATGGGAATTTCTTCCTGTGAATGCGACTATTATCTGGTGTATTCAATTTTTAAGATTCCCATGATGATGAAGACACTCGATTGCGATTGGAGATTGTGTGAATAAAAAATGGTGTCACACTCTTGTTGTTTTCTTTTAATCACACAGTTCACAAGTGAAAATTCCCCGTGGTTACGTGACCCTGCAAATTCACACAACCAGATGGGGAATAGTACGAGGAGAACCCGGTGGTTTTGTTTTGCTTCTTTTTCACGTGAAGCCTTGCACGTCCTCGTAATCAGAATGAACGGAGAGGCTTGGCCTTATGGGAAATGTGAAAGTGTGTTCCCAATGCGTGGGTGTCGTTGATCTCACGCAATTCTTCTGTTTTAGGTGAATTTCCTAGTTGAATTAATCCAGAAGATACTTCATTTGTCCCCATACTTTTTCCGTATTAATTTTACTTTTCTTGGTAAGCTTATCGGAGGTGCAAAATTGAAGGATGCTTTGGAATATTAAGAGAAGTTAAGCAATTTTGGCAACTGTGCACAGAGTATACCAGAACCCAAAAGTCCTGAAACATTTCTCCATCTGGTGAAGCCGCGGTAAATGCCTCCCAACGCTACTCCAGACTTGGGACTTGTGGGGTTCATTTATTTGGGCTCAACATCTCGCCGACGTTTCGCAAATATCTTGCAGTCTAGATCTTCGGGGCTATAAAGTGCGACGTCTTTACAGACCATTCTCCGGGTACCATGAGGGGGAGAGGTGTCGCCAGGAGCCAAGAGGTATAGCTTCTCATCTAAATGTTTCTTTGAAACTGAATGAATTCACTACTTAGTGCCTAAACTAAGAAAAATTCACAATAAAATCGAACCGGACTCAATTTGGTAATTAATTGGAGAATGAGAAGCTAGCACTTAGCATTACCTAAGGTTCACGTCCCCTAGGTAATGCTAAGTGCTAGTGAGGATTGGTTTTACCTTACCGCACGTTGATTTGAATTATTGAAATTTATTTAAAATTATATAACTTATAGAACTTCAGTACGCAGGGGGAAGGAAAGGTTCCGTACATCTACACGGCGAGAAAAATTCAATAAAAATTACGTCTTAGTTCCGTAATCTGGGAGTTAAAAAAATATTTCGAAAAAATTACGGAACAGTCTGATACTTTTTTACAGTACAAGTCCAAAAAAAAAAGTTCGAAAAGTTCTACAAAAAAGTACGTCACTGTTCCGTAATTTTTACGGAATATTGTTTTGACTCCCAGATTACGGAGCTGACACGTAATTTTTATTGAATTTTTCTCCCCGTGCACCCAAGCATACTGAATTTCAAATCTTTATGTCCTTTCTCAGAACATGTAAGCGAAATTAAACCAAATATACTCCAGTTTTCAAAGGAAAAATTGTGAGGCCAATCATAAGCTTTAATTGACCAACAGGGAAATGAAAAAAGTGCAAATGCGAAGTACAAAATAACGATGCAAACAAAATTGGTGGCAAGTCAAATGACACTGATATGACAGGCAGAAATCCGTCACATTACCAACCCACAAATAACCATTTATTACCACATGACAAAAATGTGCGCGACTTGTCCTATGAAGGTCACATCGCATCTAAGTAATAGCACCACTACAGGTGTCCAATTTTTCTAAAAAGGCAAATCAAAAGTACTTATTCATAATAAAATGATATGAACAAATGTCTCGTTCTGTTGAATCCACTCATCACTGACAAAATGAACTGATGGTCAAGCAAATTACAAAATTTAGGACATACAAAACCGTCAATAACGGAATGCTATCTGACTGATTTATTGACAAGAGCATTTATTGATAGCACGATCATCAGTGACAGTAAAATGATAGTCAAATTTATGTGACCCGAGATTTTTTAATTCCTGAATTGATATCGCATCTCTCATACGGTAATGGATAAAACTTGCCCAACCTCTCTCAACTAATTTGCCAAAAGTAATGCTAATCCTCTCTCGCACTTATGTCTCCAAACCATATTCCGCCATTATTTAACAGTGAATAACATCTTGAACGTTCCAAATCAACCCTGGAGTGGCGTTACTGCCTCCGACTATTGAATTCGAACACATATCACCGGGTAATACCCATTAGAATTGTCATATCAGCAATCAGAAGAGTTTGACCGATGTGCAATGAAAAAAAAAATGTTTGGCTAACTCGAAGACACCGTGTCCACTTGTTAGACCATTAAATCGTTCCTTGGGTAGTCAGACTTGGACCCCTTTGATCGACCGCTTCATGTATTCCGTTGAGCTTCACCAATAAGACCGCTGACGTAACTCCTCAACGGACAATCTCACTCGGCGATCAAGCTCAAACTCTTTCCCCTCTTTCACCTCTTCGGATATTGGCTCTTTTCTTTCTGCAGGTTCGTCTTCTCATCTTCTCTCCACTCTGTCCTACCTTCTCCTGTTCGTTGGCACATTGCCCAACCAGTGTGAGACAGAAAATGAAAAGAACATCGGTACCAGTCGTAAGCGTCGTCGTCGTCGTCGTCGTCGTCGTTGTCATCCAGTGCCCCCACTATACCGTTACCTTCCTCAGGGCTCCCGGGATCAGACGTGTAATTTATATATCGTTCAAGTATATATAACCCCCATATCCGTTCCCTCCACTCCTGCGAAAGTATCGGATTTTTTTTTCAACTCCTTTAAAAGAAACACGGATCTTCATTTTTTTTCGGTTTTTCTTTTTATGGGAGTACGGCCTCTGCGGTTTCGCTGCTTCGCAAGTCCCCCTCGTCCCAACTCCTTGAAAAATTCACGACTCAAACCGACACAATACACGAGCCAACCAATTACGATCACGTTAGCAGTTACCAAAATGTTAAATGCTTCAAAAACTGTTTTTATATACCTTATTCGTTCCGTTGTAGATTTGCTTTCAGGGAGAGAAAAAAAATGTCTGGAGCACATAATAAAATGAAAAAACACATGTTTTCGAGTTAACCGGGTATTATCCCTCTTCCCCCCCTCCCACCGGTCTCACCAATCTCCGGTTGATCAACTCGAGAGATCCCACTGTGTGATAAAAATTCGCTGCATCACGGAATATGGAATCACGAATTTTTTTTTCTTCTTCGAGACAAAATAAGGAGAAAATGATAAAGAAAAAAAAAGAGTGAGGGAGAATCTCGGTGGAGGATCGCTGTCTTGAGAGTCAGCTACTTCAAGAGACTGCTGACCTTTTCGACTTCCTTTTCCCAGCTCAATGTCTGAGAAGTCTGAAGGGGTATTCCTGGTTACGCCCTCGGTATATTATCCACCGTGTGTTTCCAACATACTGCGCTCAGACAAACTCCAATCTCAACTCCTAAAAACGTGTAAATTGCTTGGGGCTAGGAGGTAATAATGCTCGGGCACTTTCAATGTATCCCGAACCCAGCAACAGCATCAACGAGGATCGAGTTGGCTGAAGTATTTTACGATGCGTGCTTGAGATGAGGTGGAGGGGAAAAATTGTGGATACGATGTTGATACCCATCACTATCATTTATTCATAGGTATGGGGGAGAAAATTTTTCAATGGCGGGTTGGGTGTCGACAAATTGTCTTGCCAATGGATATTTATTAAGTTTACAGAGATGGGAAATTGGAAACAAAGGGGGGGATTATCTTATCGTTGGCGGGAGAATCAATTTGTCGGATATTTTGAATCGGTTGGAGAAACCAATGTCCGGGAAGTGATGGAGAATTTAATTCTGACTTGTGAGCAGATTGTGTGAATACTCCACTCAATTGCAAAGTTTCAGAGAAAGGGCGACTCTCTCTCGATTTCGTTACGAGAAATATACAAAATATTCGGAGAAGGAATCATCGAAACCAGTTGAGTAAGTATTTTTGTGCAAGATTTTAAGGGAAAAAGCAAAAAATTGAAATATCTTGGAAGATTTGTATCGGGGGCATTACGTATTTCAATTGATTCAAATAGATGAGTAAATTATCGAGTTAAATATTTTGAAAAAATATATAATATATGATATTTAATTTAATAAAAAAAAGGTGATCAAAAGAAAGACAATGAAGCCTAACGTTGCAATTAGAATTGAAGGGTAATGCTCAGTTGCAAGTAGATGTGCTCTCGCCTACGTTGCTAACCGAACTGCTAGATCTCCACTTCTCAGAGGAGATCTCCTACGTCGTATTCGCCATTTGTTTGTAAATTCCGCACCCAACGTAGCCAGGGTTTTTGTTCCTCGCTGGAACACATGTGACGACTTGCAAGCCTCAGGTCTCACCAGGCCCTCTTTATCCCCGGATAATTTATGACCCCAGTCCAGTCATTTGCCCAAAATTATTTTCTATATTTTATATAGCGCCCCATTTCCAACATTTCCAAACAAAAATTGAGAGAAATTGAAAATTTTCAAGTCTTACATCTGGAAGGAATAAACTTTAAAAAGCGTACACCCATACGTCTCACAAAAAAAATCGTAAATTCCCAGAATTCATTCCCAGTCTATTTGCAATGCCTGAGCAAGAAACCTCCACGAATGACCCAGGATTTATTCAGAGTATATAACTTGTACTCGGCAAGGCTCTCGCGACGGGGGCATACGCGCATGCAAATGGAGCGTATACGTTGGTGCTGATGCGGCCACGTCCATTAGGATTGATCGGTAACATTAATACAAGTTAGTGCCGACATGGTACTCCACTGTCGGTTTACCCCGAGAACGATCTCTGATCTCCGCCATCTCCAACTTTACCCATTCTCAAGCGCTCACTTCACGATCTATTTGTGTTGTCCCGTGTGCAACCGTTTGCCGTTTCGCCCTTGGAACATACTTCCGCTTTCCGTGAGAATAAATGCGCAATTTTAATCGAGTAAAAGCAAAATTGACTGTTTAAACAAGATTTAAACGGAATGATTCGAAAAGAGAGACGTCAAATCTCGACAGTGGATAATCAGAACTCAGAATTTAAATTTGGAGAATTTTCCAGAAAATGAGAGAAAAAAATTAACAACAGAAGAAACAGCAAAATACAATTCACGGGACACGTCAAGTGGAGACAAGGTTTTCTACGTATAATTGTCCAGTTGCCTTCTTTAGGACAGAAACAATTTGTTGAATAATTTCACCTTGATTAATCATGTATTGATTAGGGAATAAAAATTTGATGTTAACATTGATGAGAAATTTTTGAAGGAAAAAAATGGTATCTTTTTCATCTCGTTCAATGAATCATGTTTGAAACGTGACAGATCGGGCTCGATGGAACATTGCTCATCATATTTGAATCAGTCATTGATGGGACGATGGCTTGTTCTATCTTCGATGTCCCAGCCTTGGGCAGCCATGCTGTTCCAATCTCAAACCAAGGTTTGATGATATATTGACGACCCTTGCTAGAATCAATATACGAATCAACAATGGAAAGAAGCTTGTTCCAAGGTTGGGCTATCCAGCCTTCATGTCATACCTTATTCCAGGCTTCTTCCCATCGTTAAGGTGGACTTTTCCCACCTAGGTACCCCACAATTATATAACAAAACGCTAATTCCTGCTGAATATTCTTCTCCGTGTGCAGATATCAGATAGTCGCGTTATCCCAGGTGAGAAATCACAATAAGCCCAGGCTTGGTCCAGGCTAGATTCGAGCGTTGCCGGGCTTGGCCAAGGCTTAGTGTACTAGGCTGGGCCGAGGCTGGAATGAAACACGGGACCAAGCTAGGAATTGAGGGTAAGGCCTAGACTAAAAGCTTAGCATGGCCCAAGCTAGGTATTTAGCTAGTACCTATCCTGATAAAGTAACCCGGACCAACCCTGTGCCGAGCCTCTATGAAGCTTGTACCAAGCCTCTGTGGAGCTTATACCATGCCTCTATAAAATCTAAAAAATCTATAAAATCTGGTAGATCTTCGTAGCCCAGGCTTCTCAGAAGCTTCAACATCTCGGTGACACATTTGAGTTTCATTGAGCAAATATTGTCAATGGCCCATTGACGCATCTTCTGCTCCAAACTGAGAGGTTCTGGGGACATGGCTTCCAGTTCAATATCAATTGAGGCCTCCACGGAATTCTCCTGAATATGAACATTACTAAGGCTTGATCAATCCAGAATTTGACATGGTCCGGGCCCGATAATACCAATGCTTGGATATCTTTCTTATTCAAAGCCTGGTCCAAGTCTGGTCTACCAGAGCTTGGATCCGGGTCTTGGGAGTATACTAGTTTGACTACCGGTATACGCTAAGACCGGCCTAGGCGTACCAAGGCTGGGTAGTCCAAGGCTGGGCCAAGCTTGTTCCCATTGTCATAGCATGGCATTTCCCACCTGGGATAGACCGCCAAAAGCATGTGCCCCTCCGTCTGGGTTGCCGTCGGGAATAAAAATGAAATGGTAATGAAATTAGAAAAATAAAAAAAAATCAGCAACGAGTTAAATTTTCATTCACGTTACACCAAGGGCAATGATCATCAATATGCACGCGAAAACGGTAGCCAGGAATCAACGGAGAAATTCATGTTTGATACTACCGTTGCGTGATATCGATCGATCACCCCGATGTACTCACTCGGTGATTATACTCCGTTTGTCGATAATTAAAACACGTAAAATCCTTACGTAATGATTATACCCAAGCAATCCAGTTTACTCGTTATTTCCTCTCAACTTGCACATAAACATCGAATCACGAGAGCGTACACGCATCACAGACACGTTAAATATACATGTAACTCCCATCACGAGGTCATCATCGGGACGTGTTATCCAGTGTAAATACCACTTCAGGCTGGGGATTTTTTTTTCTGTAAGACGTGAAAATTGACGCAAGAAGGAGTGAGAATTAGCTCGCGTGTGCACGACCTTGGGTTTACCGGAATTTTGTGGTCCCGGTGAATCAAGAGCCCTAGAATCATGGTGAAATGAAGGTGTGGTTAGAGAACCCGCAGACGTTGATCCATTCTGCGGGAGGATTAAATTATCATCGCATGCAAACACTTACGAGACGCGACACTATTGCAATTAAAGAACAAGGAAATAAAAATGATTATTTTTACAACCTAAATTCCAGCATTTGATGTCACCTCAACTCATTTTTTTTAGATAATTTTCTCTCGTCGGTGGAGAACCGGAGAAAATTAATAAAAAAATTACCACAAATTTATAAATTAAAAATATATTTATCTTTCAACATTAGGATCTGATGTCCTACGGGGGGGGGGGGTTGAACTGAAAAATCGTCACGAAAAAGTGAAACGTCTGAGATGCAATGGAAGTAACGCCCACACTGTCTGTCTCTTTCCCTCGTACTCTATATAGGCAGTGAGTTTTTGGATTCTGACACTAGAGCGTTGTCGTTTCTCCTCATCACAATCTATTGTAATAGTGAATTGACGAAGTGTGCAACGCAATATAAACAGATTAGAATTTGTTGTGGTGGATAAATAAAGAAATTTGCGTGACGACTTCTAGATTGAAATATTGTAGATGATACTTTCAAAAACGTGAATTATGGTTTTAAAAACATTAGTTACAAGATTATCTGTGTCCTTTATGGATTAAAAATGATCAAATGCGATGTATGTTGCGGTAAATTACATGATTTTTTATTAAAAAAAAAAGTAGCCACGTGATTTATTGTTTGACATTATCTCGGAATTTAAGAAAGACAGTATATTTTGGCTCAGGACCGTTGTTGTAGATCTCATAACACTCTACAGACACGGTATTGCTAAAAATTACGGAAATTACCCCGTAATTGATCATTAAAAGAATTGTAAAATACAAATTTGCATGCCTACATTATCTTCCCAAGTCTTGTGCCTCAGGAGAGTATTTCTCTGTCTGAATCAAAAAAAGGTTCACTTCCATAGTGCAGCCCGGACGCACTCAGTTTTCTTCGAAAGTGTAGGTAAAAAATATAAATTTAGTTTGAAAAATTAATATGCACTAAAAAATGCTTATTTTAAAACGAAACTTTAAATTGTGGTATTTTTTAGTTTGTACTGCGATATCGCGAAAGTAGATGACGAGTGTGGTCCATCAATGCTATGATCCCGAATAAAAAAGAATATTAACAGAAAAACAACTGTAAAGAAAAAAATTACATCGAAAAATGTACTGGCGTACTTGGGGTAAGTTACTTGAGGAAAGTCCGAAAAATACTAATTCGAGCGCCTTGCGGGGAGTACAGAGTTTCACAAGTATCATGATTACATTTTGCAAGTATCGGAATTATTTTCAGCAAGCACTGAATCTTACTGGGGAGTCTATTATTGGGAGAAAATTTCTTCGTTCATTTCTTCGTTGCTGAAAGGCGAAATTTCAAAAATTAAAAACTATACATTTGAAATAAAAAATTCGAAATTTTACTCAATAATTCACAATTCAAAATTTAAAGTTTTGACTTAAAAATCTGAAATTCAAAACAATAACTTCCTATGGGGAAATTAGAAAATTAAAAACACCAATTGGGAAAATTGATATTTGAAATTTTGCCCCCCTTCACACGAATAAATCTCCTCCGGACCTGAAAAATCCTTCTCAATCAGAAAGCCCTCAATGAGAGAATCCCTCCCCCTTTTATCCCCTCTCCCCATTCAAAACGGGATTTTATTAAAGCAGCCTCTCCGCCATTGAGAAAACTCAGAATTCGAAAAAAGTTATATTTAAAGTTGTATTTAAATTTGAACCTTTTTCGTATGTGCGGTAATATCTGCACTTATTTTTTTACACTTGTCAACGGTAAATACCAGTCTGCTACTGGCTGTATTTTTTTGTCCTCTTCACAAGTAAAATTAAGCACTTGCTTCAAGTAACTAAGAACTTCGAGACAAATACTGGTATTCAGTACTTCCAGAATTTTAAACAAGTGTCAAATTTCCCTTCCGGTCAACAATACTTTGGCAAAAAGTATTTTCTCACTAGTCGTCAGTACCGCGTACTCGTAGCAATGCCTTTTTTTTTAATGTATATGAGAGTCATTTAAATTCCAAAAGGGCGACGTTTCACTTCTACCGTGCGTAGCATGTACGCACTTTTTTTTTACTTCAGCAACAATTATTCCTGTTGCCTAACAAATTTTTCCCTATCAAAAATCCCTCAAAATTCAACGTTACCCAAAGAAATTGTCCCTAAAATTTCAATAAGACATAAAATTTTGGCACTCCAGATGTGAAGCGTCTAACCGGCATTTTAAACCCACCTCACCCATGAATGAAACCGATTAGACAAAGCGTGCCAAAAATACACTCCAGGTGGCCACACCCAAAAAATTTCAACCAAAAAGAAAAACGAAAAATAACGACGTGGCTTTTAAATTCACCAGAACAATTACACGGTTCATGAAAATAAACCGAAACTCAAGACTACACCGAGAGCTGCAAACGAGTGCGGCCTGGAGTCCAGAATACAAAGGAGAAAAATTACGACTGACCAAAGCAGTAAAGGCATCACATACACACGATGTTATACAACGGGGCACACACCGGCCGCGGGTTTTGTCCGAGATATCCTCAAAGAGATGGTGAATAAAGAGAGGTCGGCGGGGGAGGGGGACTTTTGGTGTTTAAAACATGAATGTTGGAGATGCGGAGGAAAAAAAAATAACAAATGTATACGCATGGGTTGTTTCTCGCGGCATGCCACAATATGCTTTTGGGAGGCTGAGGCTATTAAAGTTAAGGGATTGGGCAACACCCATTCGCAATCATAGTGATTATCCCTCAGTGTATTACAATGCAAATGCTGGTTAATTTTCACAAGGGTGTTTTTTCCCTCAATGGTAAGCAAAATTGCTCACTGGTGTTTGTGTCCCAAGCGGTTTTGTTTTTTTTCATCCCAAGTATTTGCTGCTGTCCTGACTCTTTCGGCGCTCGGGCTCTTGGTGTATGCATTGCTGGTGAAGAGAGGGGCTGAAACGAATGAATGTACCAGGGAGAAAAGGGTGGACGGCTAAGATTTATGCGAGGAAGAGTGCACAACGCGCCAGAGACGAGAGGGGAATGAGAGGAGGGAGAAAAAAATCCACAGCCAGGAGGGGGAGAAAAAAAAATGAAGGCAGTGGGAGAAAAAAAATATACGCAGAATGAAAGAGGAGGAAAAATAAAAAGATAAAAGACGCGAGAGGCCAAGGTAATGACCATGGACCGGCTCGGTAAGTTTTCGTATACGACGTCTGCATGGTGTACTAAAACTTTTGGCCCTTATGTGTATGGTAACCGAGTGTTGTGTACGTACACGCAAGAACAAAGATAAAGGTGAGGTTTAAAGTCACAACGTCAAAAAGGCTTCCATCCAAACGTTTGATCATAAATTATTTTTGGCATTTTTAAGAGCACCAAACTAATGCACAAACGCCAACGTAAAGAATCTTATATTGGTACGTAACGAACCGGTCAAAATAAGGGAATGCCGGTGTTGCAACTGTATTCCGTAAAATTATTCTTCGAATTTCCCCCC
>JAPYZM010003298.1:0-11544 GCA_030522845.1 Psyttalia concolor
CTATTTCATCTCAATGTGTTGAAAAAGCACTTTTTAGTCACTCGACGCGAAGCGGAGAGTGACTGAAAAGTTACTTTTCCGACACAGCGTGATGAAAATAATTTTTCATCACAATGTGTCGAAAAAGTACTTTTCAGTCACTCGGCGCGAAGCGTCGACTCTCCGCTTCGCGTCGAATTACTGAAAAGTCACTTTCCCAACACAGCGTGATGAAAATAGTTTGAAACACTCTTCTATTTAAACAAATAAATATTCGGTAAACATAGTTTATTTCTCAGTGCAGTTCTCCGCCAAAAGCCGTTTTATCTCTGTACGATAAAAATGAAAGCGAAAATGCCTGGGTTGTTTCCAGTTGTTCTCGATTTCCATTGTAATTCCCTTTGATACTCCCGACAATTATTATTTTTAAATACGTTATGCCCTGTTTATTTACATCCACATTGAATTATTTCTTCAATTCCGCGACCTCCTGAGACATTTCTTCATTGTTTTTTTGTCCCCCCGAACAACAAAGAAAACGTTCTCTTTACGATTTGTCACGAGCGATATATCTCTATATGCGCATGATGCAAAGGTCTGATGCAAACTCCCGACTTATTCGTGAAACTCGATGCAGTATCACGTCATTGGGCATTACCCAATACCCACAACACAAAATAAGGACTGAAATTCAAATCGACAATGAGGATAATGATCCCCACCTTTGCCGATCGCTCGTAGAAAACAGAAAGAAAATAAAAGGAAACATCCGAACTAACCGTACTACTCTCATTCCGCGTAATCCCTGGATTACGTAAAAGAACTCAGTTCTCGCGTACGTCTGAGCTCGTCTGGGATAATACGATGGCTGAATTAGATTTTCTTCCTGCTCTGATAACCCCCTGATCCGGATTACATGAGCCGTATCGAGTCTTGTCCGCTTAATAGCAATCTCCCGTGAATTGCGTGTTAAATTGAATCACATTTTTTTATTTTCGGAGATTTCCGCGTATTGTTCAGTGTCAATCACTCGCGTCAAATTAGAAATTTATTGGCCACTGGAGGATTGTAAAGACGAGGGCCTGAGATGAGGAGACTCGCTAAATGTAAGGCCTCGCGTGCCCCTCTAGTGGGGCAAGACGAATTGATATTTATGATATATTCTTCATGGGAGTTCCTTTTGGAGATTATATTTCTCTCGGCACTGAGGGAAAAATCTTCTTTTGACGACGACGATATACTTGGGGTAAGAAAATATGTCCTTGTCAATCCTCAAAATTTGGAAAGTTTCTGATGAATGAATTTATTTCTAGCGCACGACATCCAAATACCGGAAAGTTCGCTCGAGATAAGAGAATCCCACCTTGTAGAAATAGTATGTTTCGATACAAGTGCGAGGGGGTGGTAACGAGTGTGAAGTTGGCGGCGCGAGGCCAAGCCGAGGGCTGCCAATCACACGAGTTGAAACACCCTGTCGCACGTGTATCCGAACTATATTTTTTGTTAGTTATGTTACGTTCAGCGAGTGGCGAACTGTGCCATTTTTCGTTTACTAGCAGACGAAAAATCTTTTCCTTTACTAGTTTCGACTTTTCGTTTACTAGTAAACGAAAAGGCACTTTTCGACACGGGCTGAATGTAGCAACAGTGACAAAAATAGTATATTTCGTAACAAGTAAAAAAAAATGGTTTTTGGCGAGTGGGGAGTTTATATGACAAGCCGAAGGCGAGTGATATAATCCCACGAGTCCAAAACCACTTTTTTTTACGAGTTACGAACATAATTTTTCATCTCCATGCGTCGAAAAAGTTTTTTTTATCAATACGACAACTGAATGATTGATAAGCACATTTCACGATATTGAAAATTGACAAGAGGATATTTTCTTGCACCAAGTATATTTTCTTTGTCAAAAGACGATTTTTCCCTCAGTGTGTAATTGAAACATTCGGACGAGTCTGAAGATCTGAGGCTGTGGAGGGTCTGTCATCCTCACACAACTACGTCTGCCCAAGTACCCTCTACAACTTACGTTCAAAAAGAGTTGGGAGCGAGCGAAGCGAGCGGGGGGGAGGGGGCTAACCTCCCTAGTTCAAAAACCGTTGAAAAAAAAATATTGCCAACAATAATCCAATTTTTCAATACAAATAAATAAATAAATAAACTTCACGAAGACTCCTGCCATTTTTCTACTTCAGGTGAACAAAATTTGTTTGTTGTCGAAACCCTTAGCAGTTGCTTCTTTCAAACAATTAAAAAATTGACAATGTGAATACAAAATTCTATTAATATTTTTAAATATTCGATTAAAAGACACTTTCAAGAGATGAATTCGCAATTTAGATGATATTAATTTCGCCAGAGGGGCAATGACACTCGACCAACGACGACTCTGAATACACAAAGCAACAAATTCCCTCTCATTCGATTACACTGAAAAAAATTCCACGAGTGAGTCAGTGTGTTTCGATGGTTCAAAATAAATTAAAAAATTTCACATCACGTAGAGGAAAGAATTTGCACCTACTGTCAAGCGGATCTTACACTGTTTATACACTCTGGTTGAATTTATTTCGTCGACGAGGCACGTCGGAATGCTCAAACAGATTCACACAGAGTTCATGGACGAAACTCCTGCAGTGAATTTGCCTGACGCAATGCTAATGAAAATCGAGTGTGTTAAAGTCATACGAAAGTAATACTATTCAACAATGTTTCGTACGCGGACGTTATTCTGGAATTTTACTGAAATATTTTCCCTCAATTACTCGCAAATAAATATTTTTCAAGTCCCTTCAAGTCAATAAATTTCAGATAAATCTCCGGTGACATCCAAATCTAACATTTATCGCCTGTTGACTTCAACGGAAGTGACCCTCCTTTTGACCCTCATCAAATCTGAGATTCTCAATTTATTTTTGATTTAATTTCATTCCCATTTCTGGGTAAGCTATCAACGATCAACTACAATGATTCATAGCACTAGCTCTAGCTTTATTATAGTCGCTAGACACTCACGACTCATTCTTCGATAACTGAAAGTTACGAATGTCATACGCTCCCAATGAGGACAGAATTACTCGGTTGTCAACTTTTCTGCCACTGGTTTGGGATCCTTTGGTTGGAAACTGTTTAGTGGTGCCCATTATTTGGCTACTAGCGCCCTTACGGCCGCTACGTTGATGCTTTTTTTGTTATGTTATTTTCTTTTCATTATTTATTCAGTAGCATTTCTCCATTAATGCATTTCTTCGTATCGTTCTTATTATATGTCAAGATAAATTAAATCATTATGCATTTTTATTAAGTCATCACTCAGTCAATTACAGCGAAAATTTGGATTTGTTAATTTCGAAAAGGAAGCCAAGCACAGAAATTTTCAAATTTCTAACTTTAGTTTAATCATATGAATAAATTTGCACCCCTTTCAACCCTTCACGGGTTGATTTTCGAAAAGAGAAAAATTTGTATGTGTAAAAAAAATGCAACCCCTGTCGCTCCCCCAGTGGGTGAATGTCAACATCACACACGCCTCACCTCTTCAACTATCAAATTTATCTAATGGATTTATAATCCACAAAATGAACATTAATTTCAATATACGTGCGGAGTCATTTAGTTATATTTTTTTTCAGTTTTGAAAAAAGAAGATTTGAAATTTACGCCCGTTGCCCTTCGACTTCGACTTCCCGACCCTTCGATTCGACTTTCATGAAATCGATTAGCATTCGAGTTTTCATTCGAGTGCGATTCGAGTGCTCATTCGAGACTCCCGAGGCCTCCCTTATTATATACGATTCCGCGGTGAACTGGGAGACAGATGAATCGATTTTGACTATTGATAGTTTTCGATGGATATCTCGAAATCTAAGAAAGATAAGTCAATTTTGGTCATTACATTTTTTATAGGCCTCATTCCGCTCTGCAAAAAACGTTCAGACATCAATTTTCCTACCCCCCTTAGATTCCAAGATATCCACCAAAAACGTCAGAAAGTCAAAACCACTTTCCACTTCTCTACTGAATTCATTCCCAGTAAAATTTCAAGTGTTGATCAGATTTTTATGAAATTGTTGTTTACCGACTCGTGTCATCTTCTGATCCGCTTAATCATCAATTGAATGATGTCTCAAGGCTACTCTGGGTGTCGAATCAATAGAGACGATTAGGAAGATTGTCTAATAAATTCGAATCGCGACCAATGGCTATTGCAGTCTCCATTTGTGCAGTTACCCACAAGTACTTTGTTCAACTAGACGCGGTCATAAATCGATTAACGGGCAAGGAAATTGTTTGGGATGATTCCCCCCCCCCCCTCTCCTCCCGCTCCCTTAAGTGTAGCTGGATTTTCCAGCAATTGTCTCGTTGTACATTTTAATGGTGGGAATAACTCTAGATAAGCATCGCCGATTCACCGGCTGAATGTCGCCGATGGAGATATGTATCTCACGTTTCATCCCACGGAATTCATCAAAGTGTAATTAAGACCCCTGGATGATCATCGGCAATTCTGCGGGACAGGGTAAAACTCTAGTGACGTGTGCGCGCGCATGTGTGGTCCTTCGAGATGGTACTCAATGCCTCGAAGACGATCCGCCGTATCGTATTACCGAACGTGTCTTAAAATTTCTTCATTCAATTAATGCACATTTTTGCGATATTTTGCAGTGTAAAATTCCTGCGAGAAATTCAAATATTTTCTGGATACTTTATCCCAGTTGTTTTAATTCAGAGGTGCAATCTCATTTTTGTTATCAGGTAATCAGGAAATATGATCTAATATAAAATTAAAAACTTAAATTTGTCGATTGTTTAGTAATTTCATTATTTTTTTTTTGTAATCAGGTGGTAGTTTGGGGCGCAATAAATAGCAGCGGGGCTAATAGGCTATAATTGCCAACATTAGAAAATTAAAAAATAACGCTTAGGATTTTTGGAGATAATAAAAGTCGTGAAAATCCAAATTTGTTGTCATAGGTAGAGGGTAAACGTTTTATTGACACGGTTAATAAATAAAATAAAAATTCTGTTGGACAGATTATCCGCGAATTATACTATAAATCGCGTTTTCTCGTAAAGAAATCGAAAGTCCGTAGCTTTACGCACGAGTTTCACTTTACGCACGAAAACCGGTACCGAAAAGTGAACTTTTTGGGCAGGTATTGCAAAAATCATTTTTTACGTACAATTATTTTTTTTAACGAGAGAAAAAATTCCGTTAATTAAATGCTTTTGGAAAAGTCTGGGACACCTGACTTAAATTCTAATTTAAAAGATACAAAACAATACCAACAATCGCTAGGAACAATTACCGTCTGACAGACACTTTTGTCTGAATCATCCATTCAAGTCAATTTATTATTATTACAAATAATAACTAATTATTATTTATAACTCTTTAAGTAATTCTTTTAATTTCGCAATGAACCAGGTGATATTATTATTCATTCGAATAATCTGTCTCAATGGAGACTGAATAATTTAAAATTGTAATAAAAATCCTGAGGTAATATCGACAAGTCTACTGTCACAGTAGATACGCATTCGTTGGACGGTCTAAGGCGCCATCAGATTCTCATAAAAGACAAAATGATCCCGTGGGTGGGCCTATCTGAATTATCGTCACCTTGGGAATTAGGGACGAAGTCGATAGATCCCATACCCTTTACGAAATTTCGAAAGGTAGAGACTTTCCAGACGACCTCCAATGGAGACGTCACACGACACATGCGACATCTGCCATTAGGTGAAACTTTCCACTGATCCAAGTGGACTAACAAAGGACGGGACACTCTAGAGGACGATTGCGCAAGGAATATCGAGTTAACGACAATATTTCGTGATGGTACCCTGTAACAATTCGAAAGACAAAGCAATTTTCGGCTTTCGGAAAATCAAAACAATTCTATAACTGGGTAAATAGGGTCGCTAGCCACCTGAGGATATTATTGGATGGGGTTGGGAGCGAGTAGGATAGCATCCAAGATAATTCTCAATATAAAATTTACAAGAAATTTGGGTAAAATTCGTAATTCTCACCACCAGGCTTCTTTCCATTGTTGAATTGGTTTACGGTTGGAACACTATTGGTGCTCAAGATTGGGATATCGAAGCCCAGGTAGGAATGAACGATCGAGACGAGGTTCGATCAGGCTTGATCCAGGATTGACAAAGACTGGTCGAGCCTCGATCCAAGCTTGGGTGGAATGATTGGATAAGGGTTGTCATCGGAATCTCATCTCAAATTGTGTGGCAATCCTGACTCCTGCGAGATCCATCGTCAAATCGATGACTGATTCAAATATGGGGAACAATGTTCGGTCGAGCTCGTTCTGTCATGTTTCTAATTTAATTTATTAAACGAGATGAAAAACATACCAATTAATTTTTTTAAACATCTCTCATAAATGTTAACATTAAATTTTAATTTCCTAATCAATACATGATTAATCGAGTTGAAATTATTTAACAAATTTTTTCCTAAATTTCGGGAAACCGACAATTATACATGGAAACGTGGAATTACGAAGAATCCACTGCCTCTTTATTTGCGATTTAAGTTGAATCTAAATAGTTGAAAATTCTGACAACAAATTTCTGTTTCAAGTCGTTTTTTTTTTTATTCAATAAATGAGTAAATCTTTATTTTGTTCCTCCAGCAAGAATCAGGATTTACACACATTCGGAGGCGAGATTTGGATTACAACCCTGATCCAATCATTAAACACAAGGCTGGATCGACGCTTGATCCTCAAGGCTCGACCAACGGTTGAGGTTTTCTTCCTATGGATTCAATTAATCAGTTATAACATAACCCACGGCGAAAAACTGTTCCCACATTAGTCGATTAGAATTTGAGAGCTTGAGGAAATTGAAAGTCGCTGTTCGGATTGTGAATGAGTGATGATAATACTTGCACTGACAGAAAAAATCACTTCCGCTCGAAAAACGTGCGATAGACGAAAAAGGTCTATCGATCGGTCGGATAAAGTCGGATGCGGATAAAGAGGAAAGTTTTCATTTAATTATTTAAGTGGGAATCATTGTTTTTGGTTGGTTAGCACACCTACATATTTTCACATCCGAGGAGCTATTCATAGGGGAAATCACTGTGTCACGTCAGAATGAAATCAATTTTGAAATCAAAAATGAAAATAAAAAGTCATCGATACATTGCAATAAATCAATACCATAATTATTTCTCCGCCAGTTATGTCTCATAATGGCCTTCAAATTGACCAAAGTATTTACAAAGAAATTTGAGAATCGTTTTTGAGTATCATTCAACATAATATAATTATGTTGTTAGTTTCTGACTTCGCCTGAACATTTGTAAATTGCAATTTATTTCAAATTATTGGATTTAATTTAGAATGAATCATCTAAAAAATGAGCAGTGTTATCTGATTATTATTTTTCAAATTAAGGAAGTAAAATATATTTATTATCAATTTTATAATATTTCATTCTACCAATGATATCAGCAGAGTGCTTCGGAACTATAATTTTTTTCTTATTTTTTCCATCATTTTTTTATATTAATATTAATTTGACTTTGATAATTTGTAAGCGCGTTTCTCTCATTATATTCGCAATTGAAATCATCTGTAATCACATGAAATCACATTGAAATCGATTTCAGTTTGAAATCATTGTTTCACTAATTTTGGGAGTGACTAGCCCCTCGTTCACATCTCCAAATTTGTATTCTATACTTTCAAAAAAGAAAAAAAAATTGAAATTCCAGAGTGAGTTGACTTGGAATTTATCAGAGAGCGATATTGAATTGGACTGAGATAAACAAAAAAATGACACTTCGTCATTATTCCTGGTCATTATTTCCTGGCTTTCGAAACTTCGTGCTCATGTGATTTCCTGAACTCCTAGAAACCGGAAATTCATCAGAAATTTCTCATCATCCAATCGCAAAGGATAATAGTAGTAGTCCCCAAGACGAGTCGAATTGCGGGTAACGAGAAAATCAGTTGTAAAAAGGGAGGGGGGCGATTATTAAAGTTCTTAAATGCCGGGGGAGACCAAGGTCGAATCAATTAATCCGTCCAGAGCGTTCCCACATCGACAGCCGGATAATTGCCAGCACACAGTTGGAGTATAGAGCTATTCCAGCATTGCATGCAGTTGAGCATTTCTAAGATCTTCAACCGAGGGGAGCTCCTCTTTCCGATATATTTCCTAGCGACGCACACCCGCCGCTCTGTTCTTCCACCGCACTCATTAGTCTCGTTTTGTTTTTCACGCGTTCTAGTGAAATATCGTTGGACGTTCTGTTTTGAGTCGATTAAGTGGAAATTTACGACGCAAGAAACTGTAAATCACTCGCGGAGGTTATTGCAGTCAGAATCATTAACGAAATCTTAATTGACACTTTTTTTTAAATTCTGGAGGTTTAAATAATAAACAATTTGACCTCTTCCGTAAGGATATACAAAAAGGTTTGTAGATCCAAAAGAGGAATGAATTTAAAAACTGCAACGGTTATCGGATATCGTCGGTCTTCCGCGCGTTTTCGAAATAATCTTAATGAAAATCGTCGGATTGCGGCGGAATTGCCAAAAAATTTTATCCGCACGTGAAAAAAATACACTTCTCCGTACTGAGATACCGCTTTATCACCGCCGACATTTGCAGGACGGAGATAAAAATCCTTTGATGTGCAGTCGGCATTTTTTTTGCACCTCCTCCGCCCACTGAAAGGATATATCCGGCATATTCCCATGCGGAGATAATACACTAACATTAACTCTCAGTGTATTTCTCTCAAAATTTTTCACTGCCTTTGGCCAACCCCTCAGAGATTGGGTGAATAACCAAAGCAAATTGTTCCCATGGCTGTGGAGATGTTACAGACGTCTCGGTTTATAAATTTTCTCTCGACTTTCGGAAATTGAAAATTAACACAGCTTTCAAGAAGCGCTGCAGGCCTGGAAAAAATTCAGTTTCGCGGAAAAATTGCATTGACTTTTATGGAATAATTAAATTTTTCTAGTCTTTCATTGTGAAAACAAAAAAAAATATTTCTCTTGTAAAGTTCCCCACAAATTTCATGAACAAAAATCTTGAGGAATCCTTTTCTGAAAAAATTGCATTCAGTTTTTCTCTGAAATTCTTCGAAAATTTTATTAGCATTTTTTTGTCCTTTCTTGAAATTATTCCGCATCAAATAGTCCTTAAAAAAATACAGTAAAATGGCACTATTTGTAATTGAAATTTAATAAAATTCATGTAAAGTCCTCCTCAAATTGCAATGAACAATTCCCTAGAAAAACCCTCAATTCTCGAATTATTCTCAAGATTTGGTGTCAAAAATTCATTGACTCGTCTCTTTAAGTATATTCTCAAAACGTGAAATTCAGCAGTTGAAGTAAAGCCAGTCTACCGCCATAAATCGAATTGTATCACTTAGCATCGTTTAATCCGATGAAAACCCAAGCCCATCCAGATAGCGATCGCCGAACGTGTCAATGGGTTAAACATATTTCGTTGTAATTGATGCGCCCATTCATGATAACATAATGAGGGCAATTTTCTATCGATACGAATTATGTATTAAGTTGTTTATTATTTTGCGAAATTTAACGTTGAAATCTCTCATTAGCATAGTCACTTACTTTCCTCAACCAATGCCGATAAATCTCAATTTCGTGATCTCTTTTTGCCGCACTGGATAATGTTAAATCGTGAATATCAGAGTGTACGGTGTATTGATATTTATCGGAGCGATTGATCTTTCGCCCACACGACTCAGACACGCGCCCCAATGAGTATCGATCTATGGCGCCGGCTGTAATTTCTGCGACACTCGGAGAATAACGCAACTCCCTGGTATGTTAATACCGTTGAAAAACAAAATTGGGAAATAATGCGTTGGGGTGCGACCGTACCGAGTCTATATCGTAAATTGGAAATTTCAAATTATCGAATTTTCCGATTCAATTGTCCGAGAAATTACTTTTTCAGCCATGCGCGGATTTTTCACTCTTTCCCCTCATTTTCAGTTTGTTCGAGCAAATTTATCAGTTAAAGCCGAGGGCTTATTCACTCCCAAAACTCGTGACACAAATAGATTCTAATGTGAAATAGATTCTAATGTGATTTCCACTGATTTCACGGTGATTTCAATGATTTCATGTGATTGCAGATGATTACAAGTATGAAGACAATGAGAGAAACACGCTTACAAATGATCAAAGTCAAATCAAGATTAATAACTAATTGTTTGCACTGTGGGTGAGATTTTTAGTTCAAGTCCCAATAGTCGCGTTTAATTCGCGTAATCACTGATTTCGTTTTTATCATTTTTTCACAATTCCATTATTTATATTTAAATGGAGGACTTTGATGTTTAAACAAATTGGTCTCTCTATGTGGATGTCAATGTTCGTCATTATCCGTATACATACTATATATATATATACAAACAGTACCAGATTTTTTTAACTATACTATACAGTATAGATGTATAGTATAGTAAAAATAGATCGGTTACAAAAAACGTTACCCTCTTTTTTGTTTAATGAAGGGATCGGAAACCATTAAATGGGACTTTGAGTAGATAGAATGGGATCCGAGATCATTCTCAATCCAATAAAAATTGACCTACTAAAACTCTTGAAAAAAAAAACGTCGAGTTAATGTTTGGAATAATTTTATCGTTGGAAAAATTAATGAAATGAAAAAGTTAACGTCCTTAACCATTCAATTATTCCAAACATTACGGACGTTTTTTTTTAGAATCTTTAGTTTTTTATTTTTTCCAGATTTCATTCTTCTTTTTTTGATCATCTGACAGTTCAGCGCGCCATTAGTATCACCTTCAAATCAGAGAATATCTGATAATACCACATTTTTATTACGTCATAGGAAATCATTGGACGGGGTTTGGAATAGGTAGAACGGAATTCCGGATGAGTCTCAATATAAAATTACCAAAAATTTTTTCTTACTTAAAAAATTCATAGCCCCGGTCAGCATTCGATCCTGGTTTCTTGCGGAGGACTCTGCGTGTCCTTCCCCCATTGTACACCGGCTCAATTGCATTTGTAGGGTATTAATACGAGTATTCTCAGCTCCAGCATATAAAATTGATAAGAAGAATGAAATAAAATTTTGTTTATCTCGGCGAATGCAATTCGCCCACGTCATTTTACTCTCCATCTCGGGGATTTTTATTCAAACATGCGTGAATAAAGAACTCGATAGTTAGAGGAGGGCGGGGCAAAATGGACACTTTAACGGAAGAAAAAAATTCACCCAATGAAAACCCACTAAAAAGCATCTTGGTGATTAGAATCCAAACCACAAAAACGGATACGACTCGTCCGTAAAATTATCTCAAACGGCAATAGTGGGGCAATATGGACCTCAAAATTGAGGGGGAAACAAAATAATGGATTTTTGTTTATTATTCCACGCTTATCGTGTCACCCTATAATTATTTCGTTATTTCACCCGAGTGGAAATTGCCTCAGGCCGACCTGAACTCGGATCAGTATTTGATCCGATAGTAGTCAGGTTTACCTGATCAGGTGATTCCTGATGAGAAA
>JAPYZM010003300.1:0-10412 GCA_030522845.1 Psyttalia concolor
AGCACCCACATAAAAACTGTTTACCGCTCTCAAAGTGAAATGTATCTATACTATTGTGACGAGTAGGTACACCTCTATTATCTAAAAAAAAAATAAATAAACATTTCAAAACCCCCCTATCACGTGTAGAAATAACAAAGGCATGTCAGTCCGCGCAATCCTTGTTATGATCTAAACCTCCGTTAATTAATTGTTCATCAAACCCACTGCCTACTGATTGCAATTGTACTGTGCCAACGAGTCCATCATTAAAACGAGCCATTAACGTGTAATTGAGGATTGGGATAAAATAAGAGGTATACGAGGGTAGAATTAATATTGACAGCCTCAGCCTAAGGTTATCGAGTGCAGGTTGAGCTGATGGCGAAAAAAGTCCATTTGAGAGAAATAATGCGGACTAATAAAATGAGATGAAGAAGTGGAAATTGGACGATTGGGATCGGGCACGGGGTCATGGACAAGGCTAACTCGAGTGGCGGTGGAAGGGGGAGAGGAGGTCGGGGTATAGGGGCGAGAAGTAGGAGAGGGGCATCAGTCAAGGGATTAGCGGGATTAGCCCTCGAGGGGGACTTGTTAATTGCTCGGTAGGTAGCGGCGTTCAGGACTCGAAGCGTCGACGAGAGGGATAGGTGTCGGAAAGGGGAGGGGGAGGAGGGACAAACGGCTGGCTACTGTAATGCGTGCGTAGGTGTTCGGTCGGAGGGACCAAATCGGGAGCAAGAGAGAGAGAGAGAGAGAGAGAGCGAGAGAAGAAGTGAGATAGATTTGCTGGGGCTACCGAGAGGACACAAATCACCGCAGAGTTACGGACTTAAGGAGGCTTACTATCCGTGTGCCACGGGCCGAGGATATACCCATATACGCGCCCGCTCGACAGAGACAGTGTGTATACGCTTGTATATTATCCCCAGCGTATTCTATATGCGTTGAGGCAGTGGAGAAATCGATATGGCTTCATTATCACAAATTAAAATTATCATTTATTCCCCCTCCTTCGACAAGTTGCTTCGATGTATGTGTAATTTTAATTAATTCAACGTTAATTATCCAATTAAAATGTCCAAATAAAAACATTATAGAAAGAATTTTAAATACTTGCAAAATATTTGAAACAAAATCGGTAATTAAACTGAATTAATTGCATTCAATTTAATTGAATGAAAGTTGAAGAGGTTGGATTTTAAATGATTGAAAATTTCCGGCATGATATTTTTAAACCGTATTTCCTATGGATTATTTAACACTCGAAAATTCTCCAATTATGATTGGAATACTCGTAATACGCGAGTTTATGCGAATTCAACATACAATATGTAATAATACCGGAGATTAAAAAAATATTGTTAGAAATTGTTGATTTTTAACAACGACATTCTTTGATCTATTAAAAAGCGATGAGCAATAGCTGTTATCTCAAAAATAACCCTCATAATCCTAAAAATTTTGTATTATGTTAATGTGTACTTTTATTATATGCACGAAAAAAAATCATGAATTTCTAGTCATTCTTTCATTTTCTCTGACGACGTGGTAACATCCTTAATCGGTTTTGAGGTTTTCGCCGGCTGGATTTATTTATGACTCATATCGTTCCATGTTGACGAATATAACTGTCATTGATGAAAATTTACAAGTCGGTGTTGCCCAGTGACTCGAGTATGCCTACAAAATATCGCAGAGTAATGCCACGGATGTCTTCGGGTTTTCTCAACTTCTGTGGTCAACGCGTAAATCACATTCACATAACATCTCTCCCGCAAATAGAACGTTCATTTCAGTTGTATATTCTCCGAGTGGGATGTTTAACAGAAGCCAACCGATTATTTCTCGAATTTTATCCTTTGCAGGTTGATAACTTGTTTGAGTGCTTCATCGAAGTTGTCTCAGTTGTAAATCCATCTGTGCGTCACCTCTTTTGTACGTAGTATAGAAATTCTTGATTTTATTATCTGCCGTTCTCAACTGCCACGAGTAGTGGGTCGGCGGAGAAAAATAGAGGTGGGTTTAGTGCTCTAGCAACTCGTGAAGAACGGTTAACAAACCATTCCCGGGAAATTTGAAGTAAGTGCATACAAGTTGCAGCCAGCAAACAAACACCAATCTTTCTACCGACCCTCTCGATTCATTCGTGTTCTTTTTCACCGCTGGGGACGATTGGTGGCATAAATTATCACTGGTATTCTCCAGTGGCTTGGTCGAGTTTACAACACAAAGATAAAAACCCTCTTTCAGTGTAGATTCTACGCAGGAATCACAAGATCAGTGGCTGATCTCGTAATTTACAACAGTCACTTCCACATGCCTGCCTGCAGCGGTTGTTTTTGCCTGTGCGTGCACACACCAATCTCACCTAATGCCGATTTGCCACAAAGGAATCGCCATTGTAAAAGGTAGCAAATGACTCGGTATACTCCTCTCCTTCCCTCGAAAAGTGAAGAAAAAGGAATAGTCGATACCATGAAGATCGTGGCCAATAGAATTTACTAATCCTCAGCCCGTGGCGAACGATCTAACCAGGACTGATCTACCACAGCGTAAGTTGTGATCGAGAGAGGTAATATCAGCAATCCAATATTTTCGTCCTCGAGATTTCAGTCCTTCGTCATACTGAAAAGCCACAAATAATTGCTAGACACCAGAAACATTTTTCTTTATACGCACAACTAGAAATCCTTTTAGTCCAGTTACAGCATAAGTTTAAAAATAATAAAAACTGAAAAAAATGAGCACCAGATGTGAATTTTAAGTAGGAGAAAATCGGAGACAATGGAGGGTTTTAAAATCTCATCTAAGAATTTTTTTAATGCATAATTTGAAGATTTCGAATTGCAGTCAACCACCGTAAAGAATTCCATTCTACCTGGCTTTCCCCCAAATCAGATCAGAAATCGCCAAAATGTTACATCCGCCGGGGGTTTTGTTCAATACTGATTTGTCCTAGAAGAATCATCATTGTAAATGCTAACAAACAATTCTGGATTTTCTCCGACAAAAAAAAACAATCTCGTGAAGTTCGAGGCCATCGGAATTAACTAATCTTCACTCGGGACGGACGATTCAACCAGGATTGATCGATTGCAGAATTAGCTAGTCGCCAGTTAAGCCAAGATCAAGGAGAGGTGGGAGAGTCTCGCGATTATGTCCCGGTGAATAGTACCGCAGTGCTGTGCGCGTTATCAGGTCATTTGATCAACTGAGCCCCAAGCCATTCTCCCCCTCCATTTCCCGGACTCTACACTTGTCATATACGAGCAACCGAGTCGATAATGAAATCTTGGACTGCGGTTTGACCATATGGCACACTGTGTATATCGCAAACTCGTGGAAGATTGTAAATTAATGTCACACTGTCCCTGGAGTTATCTATCCTTCCCCATCCGCGCACTAGATAAGTTTACCAATATACGACGTGATTGTCCTACCCAATGTTTCTCTTGATGTTGTGTCATTTTGATCCCTCAGAGTTTTTGACGAACTGAAGAAATGAGTTATTGTGAGACCTTGGATGACAAAAGTTCTATCGGTACGTTGAAAGTATATGTATAGATTGATACTTTGCGCCCTCGAACAATAAGTCTGTGTCGGGCACTGTCAAACTAGAATTTAACTAATTACATGGAAAGAATTAGTAATAGGGTATACAGAGTGTTAGAGAATGACCAGACTTCCTCGGAGGTTCGGTGGGAAAAAAATCGCAGACTCCGGCAAAGATGTAAAAAAACATATTTATTTAACGAATTTTTTCATTTTAAACATTGCAATTTGGTAGAAAAACGTTCAATTAAGATATATATTTTTGGAATTCTCTTCTTATAAGTTCCTCGTTCTTTATATATCACATCCCTGACAAAAGATAAAAAGAGAATACTAAAAACATATTTTTAAAAAATCCGTTAAATAAATATTTTTTTTACATTTTTCCCGAAATCTGTGACTTTTTCCCACCAATCCTCCCAAGGAAGTCGAGTCACTATTTAACGACCGGTATTATATGTTGAAATAATGAGAAATGTAATAATGCAGACGTCTGACAACTTGATACGTAAATCCCAGTAAATTTGGTATATGGAGTGATTGCAATAGACCAAATTTTCCCCACGAAATACACAAAATAATTTTCCAATGGCTTTGTCATGAATAAACGTCTCGTTTTGTTTCAGGTTTTGTCGACATTCGTTGCCACGAATAGAGATATGGCAATGGTGCATATGGAGTTGGGGGGAGTTTAACAAAAAAAACTTGAGCCGCATCGTTTTACCACCCTATATGGTACACCACTCGATGGACAGATGAACGCCAGCGTTTGAAATTTTGCGTGGGAGTAAAATAGAGCATGGTGTAATAATATATCGATTATGACGGTAATGGTGGAGTAAAGAGAAACAAGAGAGGAGAAAGAATGGGAGGGGCGTATATCGTAGTTGAGGACCGGTGCTGTCCAGTTAGAGAGTGTTGAACATACTGGTGGCATATGGCACCCGGGGCCCACTCATCCTCCCGCTTCTCGTTTGACTCCTCTTCATCCCTCACTAACCCCTTCCGTTCAGTTGCCGCTCGTCCGATACTGATAACCCCTGATAATGTCCACAGCCAGCAACACATCCAACGTCCTCCTCCCTCTCCCTCTTGACCACCGGGTATTGCCAACAAAAAGTACACATACACGTACTAGAGTTCCACAATTCACCTGAACACAGATATTTTTCATTTTTGCCTAAACACTCTGTCACGACAAAAAATTATTACCATTTCCACTCGCATCTTTTTAATAACAAGCCAAATATTGGAGGTTTTTCCACGATTGGTATTTATATCATATCGGGAGATAAAAAAACAATGCCAATGTTAATTTATCTTGTGTAAATGCAGGAGCGATGCTTTGCTCTGTATGAGGATATAAATTCATGCATTCTGTAATATTTATATTTGAGTTTAATGATTAACGATGAAAGTATGGTTTTTTGGTAAAACAAATAGAATCGCTAGTTTTTTTTTATGGAAGCCATGTGAGCTTTGCCTTATACGTTAATTATCGTATTTCATGTAGCAATTCAGTCGCTGATGAACTTCTGACTGGATTTCTCGCTGATGTTTCGTTGATGGGGAAAAAGAGTACTAAATTTTTATCTACTCGGAAACAACTATAAATTATCAAAATTGAGCACTGTGATAGTCGCCAGTATATTGATTAATAAAGTTAATTAAGAAAAAATAGATATATCTTTTTGTGGATCCACAATATTTTCTGGAATGGGGTAGGATATGTATTTCTCATCTTCCCCCTTCTCTTTTTTATACCCATCTATCCATAACTACTTACTGCCTCAGTGTAAATTCTATAAAATCGTGTTATTATAAAAATAAAACTGATGTGAAACTGCATGACGCGCTAGTACAACACTTCCATCACACTTCCCAACCATAATATAGGTAAATATATTTACGCGAAGATGGTGAGTGTAAAAAAAAGCCGAGAAGACCAACGACAAGTGTTTGGGGGGCTCTTGATCGCTACGTCCCTCTTTTTTTATCCGGAATGCTTGTCACAAGAGAAGCTCTCGGGTCTCGTCGATGCCACTTGAAAATGGTCTTGAAAACAAATCGAGCACAGGAAAACTTGTAGAAGGAACATGGGGGTTCGTGTTTCGTCTCTTTTTCTTCTCTTTCCTCGTCGTGATATGGCTGGTTAGATCCACACAGGATAAAAAGGTGAAACAAAAAGCCGATTACGTAACCGAGGGATGAAATACGAGGGGCGATGTGCGGACAAGAGAGGTCTCTCAGGCCGCAGAGGGTTGGTGGGACGGGGGTGGCGGTTTTTCGGGGTTAGACACAATAGGGTAATTTTCACGCGAGATTTGGGAGGCGATTTCGCGGCAGAAGAAGCACCCATTTCAACCACTGAATTTCTCTCTCTCTCTCTCTCTCTCTCTCTCTCTCTCTCGCTCTCTCTCTCTTTGTGGCATACCTATATCTCTCTATCCCTCTAGCATTTCCCATCGCTTGGGCATAAGGTATGAGATACGGCGTAGTGGGCCATTTCAATGTAGCCAGGCGTTTGTTATTCTCTGCCACTTTGTTATTCGGAAACCGGCTCGGTGAGCCCTGGGCTTCCGTTCCGGGACAAATGGTCCCGGGGCTCTCTACACCATATTCAGAAACAGTACCTTATGGGTATACCGTATATAAATGTGACGCGGCCCTCTCCTCTTCCCGTTCAGTGATGCTGTTTGGTCAATTGCATCTTTTTGAACTGTACATTTTTCCCGTCAAGTGACATCATATGCTCTAATGGAATGTGCGGGAATAGTTCTGATGTTTGCATTTGCCATTGGAATTTATGGAATGCATTGGAAATGTGTGATAAATAAACGAAAAAAACTAGGTGTTTGAAAGCCGTTTGAATTTATGGTATTCAACTGCAGGCTATCAGAAAAAAACCTACTTTTTATGAGGAAGATTTAATTGATGTAAGAAAATATTTTCTTGTCAGTTTTGAATGTCGTAAAATTCTGCGGATATGGTTTCGCGACGGCGGCCGCTAACATGTCATGTTTTTCTTACGACGTCCAGACGCGATACACTATTTCATTACTAAGCCAAAGAGTGAAGAGATTGAAGTACTTCAAATTTGAATTCGGGTGGATGTTGAAGTGGACTGTCTCTCACTACTCGTGAGTGAGTCTTATCACAGAGTTACTAGGTATCTCGATATCTTCCACCTTAATGTCTTCAACTTATACTGTAATTATGAACTCAATGTAGAAATAAATTATATTAGATTTTGTCTGGTGATTCGATCGAGTTGAACTACGTCGATTTGACTGCCGGCACCTCATAATATAATTATCGAAATGAATCGACAAATTCTACAATGAACATAGTAGGAGTGGCGATTTGAAAAAAAACTATCTCGAACGTCAAGAGACGTTTGGCTCTAATTCAAGTTGTTCATAAATTGAGAAATTATCTCCCTCCATCTTGACCAACTTTTCAAATCGATTGAGAATTTAGAGGGAAAATATGGTGTGCCCAGGCGAGATTTCAACCCGCGTTTCCCAGTTACGCGCCAGGAACTGATCCATCTGAGCTATCTTGAATACATAAACTTCTATCTTACTCGCTGATCTTATCCTTTACACTCTACTAGTCAGCGTTAATTTGCCCCTGATGGCCATCCTCATCATACAAGCAACTCGGGAGCATTTCTCATTACAATTTTCAACTTACCTGAAACAGAAAAAATAAACAAATCAATTAGCAGAGTAAATTTAAATAGTAAAATTGATCATTACCATAGGGAACATTATCATGTGAGTATAGTAAAATGTAAAAGTAAAGTAAAGTAAAAAAATCATCCCTAGTTTGGTGCGAATTTGACTACTAGGGGCAGCAATAAGTTACTGAAATTTCGGCACCTTTGCGTTCATCATTTTCTACATATAAGGACAGTTAAAGGCACACACTCGTAACCACATGCATACAGTTATATTTTTCAATATAATTTTTCCATGCTCCATGATATTTCTAAGCCAATAACAACCAAAACTTCCTTTCGGAAGCAAAAATAAACCCCACATTATTGGAAATATCGATGACAGCTCATGAGCCACGTGGAAATGTTGGGGATTTACGTGTAGATGATGCGAAGAGAGAGGTGAGCAGAGATTTAGGCGTGTAATTGGCTCAGCTGGTGTTGACGCGATCCTATCATCAATACCTCATCAGCCGCCCCCTGGAAACCTGTATCCCGCTCTTTCGCTCTCTCTCTCTTCCCCACTTCTTGTGTCTATATATCCTCTCTCATACCCCCCCATTTCTGACCCCATATACTACAGCATCCCACTGAAATGTCGGATATCCTCCGAGTGAATACCAAATAGCAGTTTTACGCATTCCCCATGAAAAAAGAAAATTATGGGAAGAACCAATAGGAAAGCGCATAGTAAAGAGATGGGTCCGAAGCAAATATACAATTAGCGTGGGATATCGTTCGAGAGGAGAAAAATTGATCAAAAAGACTTTTTATTTAATCAACTGATCCAACAAAAATATCAGGACCAACATGTCAATGTGTTAAGTGTTCAATGTAGAATTTTCATCCGTTACTACTAGGGGGCAATAAAATATTTCCGGTCTGTTGTTGATGGAATTTTTGACTCATGCGGCGTTAGTTATACTTCTTCTGTAGGGATTTTTAACTTTTCCAGGATGGGAAGAATGCACTTGCCAATCTATTGGCAATTTCGTTCAATAATTTCTCCGAATTTTTCCAATTACACAAAGTTACAGTACTCATCGGAATGTCGACATGACCGAAACAACGAAACTCAATTTCAGTCGTTTAATGGAAATTCCGGAACAAAATTCTAACGCTCAACATTAAAAATTAACACGGTTTTTCGTTCGCAAAACTTTTTCACCAGGACAGGGTTTTCATAGCCGTCCACGATCGAATTTTTTCCTGCACATTTGAATGGGGAATCACTTGACACAATAAGTTGTATGTTAGTAATTTGCAACAAAACAAAACACGGTCGGTTGAAATCCATTAAAATGAAATATCACAATTTTGTATTTTATTCAGTTATTTGTTTTGTTTGCTTTAACGATTTTATCGTCCCTTTTAGTAGATACATTTCATTCCCATTTAATCGGATAAATCTTTAGGTAGCAAAAGCTTACACACCACTCGTTTTCATCAGCAAAATTACCATCGGGCGAACAGATGAGAGCAAAATAAGTGAAGAGAGGTTTGCAAATACCGATGGATGCGATTCTTTGTGGGCTCAGACGAGTGCCGAGAGTTTTACCCACTTATACACTTGTGATTGTGACCGTGTATATCTCTCGTATTACGAAGACGTTCGCGGGTCGAGCTAATCCGGAGACTTATACCGCTAGTAAGATGGTCAGATTTATACGGCTTAAGTCGACTGTCTTCTCGTGCAGCGCGTATATCCCATGGGATCGCGGCTTGAAGGTGTATTTCCCCGGCCGAATGCTCCAAACGCATACTCTCGAAGGGAATATAATTCTCATCCCTCTACTTCGATACGTAAACGGGTGACCCGTGGATAGACGTCGATCGGAGTGAAGTTCATGCGGGCGTGATAATTCCCAATCGCTGGGCACTTCGCTACACTGCCCGAGGTGAGTTCATAGCTACCGTCGACCAGAGTTGATAATATTCCCTAATTAATTCGTGATAATCCTCAATGTATGATTTTAGCATCGTCTCTTTATTGAATTTGCAACTTTTCAAATTACAAGTTGAAAAATGTAGAAAAACAATTGCATTATTTTTTTTCAAATGTTTATAAAATTTGATACAGTTGACTAGCTTTCAGGACAGTCATATCGAGTATAAGTTAGGGAGAAGAAATTATGAAATTGTAGTATTTGGAAATTTTTTAAAAATGACTATTGTATTGATAAATTGTCGTGGCATCTTTAGTCGAAAAATCGCCTAAATTTCATCCATTTTTTTATATCCCCCGAAAGAAGAGTAATTTCGTAGTCAGAACACGTACAAAGATGGGATTTGAAGCTGACCATTTGAGGGTGGCAAATCCACGAAGCCCGAGAAACGAAAAAGAAACAAATCCGCAACCTGCGACCGGTCACAACTCCCCTTTGTCCTCTCACTTTCTTTCTCCTCGTATTCTTTTCTACGCGCAAAAATACCTATATCCCAAGCGTCCACGTACAATAAACTAAAGTCTCATCATCCGCGCGGGGATTTAGTGCGATAACACGAGGCATCATCTCCCCCATATGGGGAAAATGTGGTTGTGAAGTCCAGTTTCTCTCTCTTTCTCTCTCCTCTTTCTCCTTCCCTACAGCGAAAATTGTTCGCACTGGCGACTACCGATTTGTGTATATTTTCTACAGCGCGGGAGGGGGGGGGGGGGAAGGTAAAACACATGTGAGTTGTAAGAGTGAGAAGAAGAGAAAATGGGAAATCTGACCACGGATCAAGCCGAGCGCCTTTTAATTTAGACAAATCGTTCCGATTAGCATAACGGGATAAATTATACCGTCCACTGAGCGGAGTATAACAACACGGCTGCAATGGGGTGACAACCGGAGGATTTCTCTACTGTTTGACCGCACTCAGATCTACGTTCCTGGATAACGTATGTGGTTACCATGAATTACTGACAATGGGTGAGAATTTCCCACCGCTGAAGTCGAAATCAAACTGGGGTAATATATATATATTTTTTTTCAATTAACTGCGTAATTTGCATTTATTTATTTGTATCGCTCGAATTTCTTTCCATCGTACACATGCTTCTTTAATGCAGATAAAGTACATCATAAAAATCAATTGGATCTACGAATTCCGTGAAGTGTTCTTAAATTACACTTGAATTTTAACGATGAAGTTAGATTTCATTGGCTCAAGT
>JAPYZM010003301.1:0-16871 GCA_030522845.1 Psyttalia concolor
AGGGTTTTTCTGTAAATTATTGATATCCCGAACAGTCTTCCATGAAATTTTAATTCCATGCTGCTGTGCTCTTTCCTTTGCAATGAAACGATTCTTCAAGTTATCACGGAATCTCATTATTTCCAATACTAAAGAAGAAGCCCATGAAAAAAACTCTCGTCTTCATAAAAAAAGCGCTCATAAGAATGACTTTAGTCTAGATTTAAATGCAACTTATTAACCCATCAAACCAAATGAAATTTGCATTCATTACAAAATGACCCATCTCTTCTTCTTTACACCCCGATAAATAAAGATAACCTCTGGATGAAGAAATTCATTCCATCATCAATGTTGCCAATTTCAAATACCAACTGTGCCCAAGAAGCCATAAATAACCCATCAATACGTTTAGTTATTAGTCGTGGGATATCGATATCTCTTCGGCCGCGAATATTTCCTTCAAGAAAACATAGAAATCCAATTGAATAAAAAAACCACAAAGTATCGAACTGGATCGATAAACGAAAGCGATGAAGTCGAGAAGTCGGTTGTATTTCTCGCTGTTACACTTATAACCCAGCGGTTCATTTTATTACTCCAAGAAGATTAAAATAAACAAAAAGGAAGATAGTAGACCTGGATGAATCAAATGCGTAGCACTTGGTGTGAGAGACTGTTGGTGTGTACATCAGTGTAAAAAGGCATTCTGCCGCTCCCTTAATTGAACGATGCCCCTGGAGTTATGACGGCGAGAGAATTCGATCGAGACTGCGTCAAATGTTTATTATGTATTTGGCTCTTACATAGAGGCAACGCCCCTCCTCATTTTATTATTTATCCCCGTTTGTCTTATTTTATTCAACCAAGCAGTGATTCGAGCCTGACGGAGACGCGAGAGGGGGGCATATGAAGCCGAGGGATTTTTTTCCGGTGATAGCCATTTCGGTTTTGCATCCTCTTAAAGTTAAAAGAGAGAGGTCGAAACGACATAGCCTTCCAGATTTTACGGCCTTTTGACGGACCACATCTCACGTACCTGGACGACAGAGATGACTCGTATGCTTAGCAACAAAGTTGCGAATTTGCATCGGCCCGCACACACCCTCCATCAAGCAGCTCTCCCTATCTCTCTCATTCCCCCAATCACCAACTCAGCATAAGCCGATGAAAATTGTATACAAAGAAGAGAGACGGATAAGACAAGTGTATACACATTTGCTTCGTTTAACCCGAGGACTTGAGATGGGATCGAGTCAATTTGTGAATTCGATTACGACTGTGCCGGAATTCTCAAAGATTCTGGATGATTATACGTACCAGTTTTATTCATTCATGGGACATACAGACGAGAGGAATGAGAGTAAAAACGGCTCTGTAAAATTGCCAGAGTCCACTCGACAGTTGGATTGGAATTTTGAGACAAAGTCGTAAATGTAGGCTTGTATGGTACCTGGTAGTCCATTAACCAGTTCCTCTGAACACTGTTTATAGTCAGAGAGTCAGAGAGGGGGAGGATTAATATAAAAATATATGTTGAAAATTGTTTGCCTCTGATTTGCGACGCATATCGGAGGCAAACAAATTTTGACTGCATCTCCATTTGTAGACAATTTTGGAGAATACTAGAAACACTACGTGAAATTTATTCGCAGCTTTGCAGACAATATCCGCTCAATTTTGAAGCACGAGTGATATTTGAGTGATTATTTTTCCACTTGGATTCTGCTCAAGCAAAGGACCCCACCTGAAGCTGTCATAATTTTTGTCTATCTGCCATCCAGAATATTAAACGTGAATGCTTTGAAAGGTGACAACCATTTAAAGCTGCTTATGAATTTCCATGGCAAATTGTCTAGAAATTTTCAACGAGATACCATTCGACATTGTCAAACATTACGCTCGGCCGGCTGAAATACGATGGAGAAAAGTAATCTATGAGATGTTATTAAATTTTAAAAAATGTAATGTAAGAAAATGTTAATGGCACAATTATTAAAGAACATGCTGTCATCTTCATGGAGAAACAAACGGGAACAGTTCACATATATTCACATCTCAAACCCGAACTTACCCCGAAAATAAAAAACACTCGACACTTGAAAAATTCAAAATGGGTTATAGTTGCAAAATTCGGCGGATATATTCATATGATTAAAATGCACGATCAATGAAATTCCCTATACAAAAAATACAAATGTTTGAATAACAAAATCCACATTTGCAACAACCATTGTTCATCTCTGTGCACTCTTGGCATGTTCGAAACAAAATCCTTGTCAATAATTGAACAAATTTGGCTGTAGAACTTGGTTTTTAAATTTTCCAAACTTTCAGGTCTTCCACTCCAAATGTCCAGAGCAATTTACTAATCGTAGTAAATAATCAACCGGAATTTGAAAGTCTTTGGTGACTTTGATGACTCAGGTGAAGTCAAGGGTGGAAAAATAAAGCGGTGAAAAACCGCAACGAGAACTTTAGAGAAAAAAAAAATCACCCAATGAGTGGAGGAGTGTGGAAGCCAAACTGAACGGATATAAAAGCGCAGGGAATGAACGAGCGGACGATGGGCCACTCGCCATTAGCCGTCGGTCTCTCAACCTGAGTCGTAAGTTTCATCGATCGTTAAACCTCGCACTTAATCGTCATGTCGGAGCGGCGTTGTAAACTTATACTGCCCTTTTCTACTAATTTTTTTCAGTCTTGGTTTTGTTTTCTTCTCGTTATTTATCAACGCAAAAGCTCATGTTCGCACACGCATTTGGTGATTTTTTTTTACATCAGTTTATTTTATTTGACGAAGGAATTGTGAATGACGGATTCACAGTGGGCTTTATGGATATTACGACGATGGGCCTGGGTAGCACCCTCGTGTACGTCATTCTACCGAGGGGAGGGACCACGGGGGAGGGGGGGTTATTCCGAGTGGAAACACCCGTGGATATTCAAATGTCAGATGGGATCAGTCGCTTGACACATTTTAACGTCTCAAAATATTATTTGCACTTCTTCTTACACCCTCCGACTTTTTTCCTTTCATTTTTTTTTCGTCGGCTTGTATTTGTATTATTTGGAGTATTGAAGAAAGGAAACATAGGCTCACTCATTCAAATCCCTTTATTCGCCCGGGCTTAACGATTTCAATAAGCGATTGGATATCGCGGAAACGTTAGTTTGCATCCAAAGTGTCTCCGGGCGTATCATGGCGGGTTGTTTCTCCTTTTCTCAAATCTGGAATTTTTTAGTACTAGGAGAAGGCGGGAATGAGATAAAAGGAATGGGGCGCAATGTGCTCGACACCCCAACTCGCTTTTGTTCGACATCTTCAAATATTGCATTATTTTCTTGACGCTCCGCGCACTATCCCTCCTTAATGCGCCGACAAACGCCAGACTGAGTCTAATAAACTTTCGTTTATATTATGTAGTTTTTTTTATTCGCTTCGTAAACTGACAATTGGATATTTTGCCGCTGGTAAAACTGCGAGAATTGGGGACATATGAGCAATTGTCTCTGTTATTGTCGCTGCCGAATTTTGTCTGACGATGAAAAAAAAAAATGGCTTTCTATTCTAAGGTAAATCATCTCGTACTTGACTAGATGAGATTAACATATCAATAATCTGATCATTGCACCAAAAAGATAGGATTTTTTAACTGACATTTAATCATAATTCCTTAAATAAAAGAAATTCAATTGATTCATCAACACTCATCAAAACTTCAAGTTCTTCAACCTTTGATTAAGTTTTTGGACAGATATACCAGAAATGTCTCTCAAAATTTATTAATAAAACTTTCACTTTTTATAATTTTTCGAAATTTTGGACAGAAAATCGCTAAATATCTTCTTGGGTACAAAGAGAAAAAGCGGTAGATAGGAATGGGAAAAATTGAAGATCGACGGGGCGTGAGAAGACTTTTTAAAGAACTTCCGGCGAAGAGTCGGTGGAATGGAGACGTGGGTGGGTGTGAGGATCTCAGTGAGGTAACGGTGGGGGCGTCGTGCACGAGGTTTCGGTCGGTTGCGGTGAAATGAAATGATTATGGCCAAACGATATCAAAGAGGGAAAGACGACCTAAAACGCGTTCTCGCGTATTTCAATTCTTCAGCCTGACGTGCTACCAAGATTGCGTATTTTTAAGCTTCCCGAGCTATCTTCAAGCTTCAATGTCGTTCGCTCCAAGTACGCCCTCCGGGATGAGTTACCAACTTATGTTTCGTTTAACACAGAGACGAAAAAATGTACAGAAAAAAACGAAAATTTCATGTTTTATTCCGCAATATAAAAACCACACTGCATATACGTTGCATTTTGAAATAAATATTGCTGAAGAGTAAAATCAATTTTTCAATTAGAAAAGCAGAAAAAACTAAATCGATTCAAATCGAATAGAATTTAAGGCTTCCTGTAAAATTTTTCTATTCGCTTACACGATACTTCATTTGAAAACTTAAATTTCAAGCAATGAGGGTAAAATTGGGGTAGCACACAAATCTAATGGTTCATTTCTGAAAAATTGTATCACAAATTTATGTTAAAATACTGTTCAAACCAGTAACAGTAAAAAATAATTCAGAAGCAGGTTACAGCGAATCGAATCAACCACAATCCACAGACCAATTACAGGGGACTGGCAGGAGTGATTCAAGGGTGATCAATGTGAGACAAGGGTGTTAGTATCTACTTCTTGCTCATCCTACAGATTCAACTGCTCTTTAAGAAGGTCCGGCAACCATAGATCTGCATCAAACCGAAGAATAATCGCGTAAAGATTAGGCAGGGGCCAGCTGTGCTAATCACCAATCTCCACCCACCCGCTTCATACGGGTCACTCAGCCCAAAAACATCAAGGATTTTGCCTCCGGGGGCGGTTTTTGCTGTGTCATTCATAACGCTCCGACCTTTCCCTCTCGGTCGGTTGATCACCGCAACTCACAACTCTCTGTCCAAAGTTGGTTTGCCCCGAGATTGCAATAAAGTAACGCTGGAGTACTATCACATTTACCAAAACGTGAGGTGGCCCAGCAGCACGTCTAGTCATCTCCTTTTCCCAGGGCATCAGGCATACACTCGTAGAGTGATTTAAGCGGAACTTGGTGGTACGCACAGATGCGACAAATCGACGCAAGTTCTGTGGATCGTAAGGCATCTCTCATCCTCCTTTTGGCTTGAGTATCGTTTACAAGGTGGGGTAAACTCTCAAGAGTTTGAGGAGGCCAAGGGAGCACCCTCGAGTGTCAGCAAACACCGGGGTTGGAGCAATGTCAATCTCTCTTGGCATTTTTTTTTACAGATTTGTGTGTATTTTGCACATTTAATGCATGCATGACTAGCAGGAGAATACGTTTTATCGTGCTTCGTCGTTTTTAATTTTGAAAGATTATACTTGGTAAATTATTCGCGTTGTCGAGTGGAAACAACCCCAGATGAGGGTAGACCGCAGATTCTACATGTCCGGATGTGCTTCTGACCCATAAGCCAATAGTGGTATCCGGATTGGTGTGGAGGTGAAGAGGATTTTGATGAGAAATATTCAAAATATTATTGTGTAAAATCAGGATAAGGAAAAGATTTAGTAGGTAATTCCGAAAATCACGAAAGCTCCAAAAACCATATTTCAATAGAAATATGGTTTTTACATACACTCTAAGGAGAGAAAGCTTGAATAACATAAAATCCTGACACAAGTCGATGGATTGCTCCTACTGTGATAAATGGGATTTTTATCAGAAAATGAATGAGTGGATTAAGCCGTGATCAGGCATGTAACGCGGGATTTTACCCAACTCTTGATTAGACCGAACAGATCGAGGTTTCATCGCGCCAGGTTCCATGGAACATGTAAACAACTTTATTATCAAATAAAACCCCCCAAAAACTGATGAAATTTCACAACATTACAAAATACTTTGCTCACCTGCCGCTGCGGCAACAATAAAGTAGATCAATCCGTTACGGAAAATTTGAATGAGTATTATAATTCAGTGAAATATTTCATCATTAATTTTCACTCCATTCACTGATCCGTTAATAAACAATAAGATAAACATCACGAAAAGTATCAGCGAATGAATACCCTGATAGGATGATAACGATGAAAGCAGAGAATGGCGCCAGAATGATACAACCCACCGGATTCATGATTTTTCATTTGTTCTCCCACCGTAGAGATAATTTTGATAATTAAAATGTGAAATTCAATATGATATGATCGTCGACGAATGGACCATCGTTGGATAGGTGTATAATAGTATACACAATGGAGGACATACAGAGGACCGTCTCTCTCTCTCTCTCTCTGCACAGCACTATCGGATATATTCAACGCGAAACACGGGCGGAAATATTATCCGTACGAACGGACGTGGAGCATAAATGAATTAATATCGACGTGTAATAAAATTGAATAACGCGAGTATGCCTAGAACGTTATACAGTAAGCGGTGGCGTAGGCCCCTCCGAAACGATGCTTTGGGCTCCTGGTGGTGTTCAAAGCTCGCGAAGCTAATGTAGGGTGAAAAGGGGTTCGTTGGTAGTGGGTTGTGCCTCACGCCGAGGAGATCAAGGGATGAGGAGTAGCACCATACGGACGAGCCATTTAAACTTCTCATCCCCCTAAACCACGCGTCTGTCCGCATTCTGACTTATACGAAAGCATCGTTCACTTCTATTTTACCCCTTGCCGCTTTGGATCGGCAGCATCAAGTTGTGGGTTTCATGCTCTTTGGAAAATTTTTCATCATCATTTTTTCATTCGCCAGGATTTTATACCCAGAGGTGCGGCGGGGTATAGGCGTTTGATTGAAACTACACGGAGGGAATATAAAATTAACAATTGTTACATGAACATAGTAATCCAGGGCCATACCAAAAAAAAACTTCAATATTGAAATTGTTTTAACGGGATTTTTGCAGTGACGCTCGTTTTTAATGTACTAATTTTTAAAATACAAAATAATATGAAATTGACAGAAGACAGAATATTATAAATTGCTGTGAGAATTGTAAAGAGTTGGATGGAAGAGGAGAGTGTCGTCAGTTTTTCATTCTTAACGTCCTGTCATTGGTGTTCGAAATTAATTGATACTTGTAAAAATTTGTGAAGCAAAACAGTCTAAGAGCTTTAAATACTCCAATGCAGTATTCCAAATGGAATTTTGCAATCAGCGATCAAAATGGAGTCGTCAGTTTTTACATTTAGGCAATAAGGAGGATGATTGATTTGAGGAAATATGTTTAGAATGCTCAAGCTATATCCTCAAAATAATGTTGATGAAAAATTTTCACTCACCGCTTTACCAAATTCGCAATTATATGTTCCGTTGGATATAATAATAACGTCACAGAGTATGCTCGAAAATTCCAACCACAGCCCCAGATAATTTTATTCATTTTTCTTGGGCAGACCATCCTCTCCAGACTGGGTTTGCCTATGGTAATGTGAGACTGTCACCATACTGGTGAATTTTCTCACCATCCATTCACCCCCCTTCCTGTATATTTTTCACCTCCTCCACTCTCGCCTTTTTCGCTTTCCAAATACTTCACGGTTTGTTCTATCCCAACCGGCTGTCTGCCAACCAGAATATTATCACTAATTAACGACGAGAGGACTATCCTGGATCTCTGAATTCTTAACGATATATCCTGAGAATCTCCCTCACTGAGAAATTTCCAGTATCAAATTTATCCTGCCCTGTTAGTTTTATTTTCCATTGAACTCGGAAACGGAAATATTTCCAATGCGATTTACTCGTATCATTCAATGTCAAACAGAAAAATCCTCCAGTATTTGTTTTTTTAGTCCTAAAATGGGGTTGGGATTAAAAACATCAAAAAATAAAAATCACGAATGACGCTAGTTGGACAGCGGGTGAAAGGGGGAGGGAAGGGCTTTATGCGATCATACGCACAGGACTAACAGAGCAGTTGAGCGGGAGAGGAATACAGGAGGGTTTGAACTACGTGCAATCTCGAGGATAATATTGACGTCGATGAAAATAAACTCCCAACAGCGACGAATAAAAAACTATAAATATATGACAACGACGCAAAAAACAGTTTTTTCCTCGTTTTTTTTTGCAAACTTTTTGTGTTGGCCGCTTTATTTTCGTTTTTTCTCGTAACCCAAATAACGCACACGGCCTAAAACAGACATGTATGGGTCCCACGGGGTCAATTCCGCAGTCAGTTTTCTAGTACATATCAAAAATAAATCTACGACTTTTTCAATACAATTTTGTCGTTTTTTGTCAATTTGTCAATTTGATAAAATTATTAATAACCTATTATTCATTTCCTTTGTCTTTGAATATAAACTTTTTGGTTTGAATTTTGTGAGGGGAGAAATCGGAGTATCTGATAAAAAAAATTGAATGTTTACTCATTCTGATCAAAAATAGCCTCTATCTCGTAAAACAATGCGTCGATGCGAGAGGATATGAAAACGATAGTATCGACATATTCATTCACACATTTCCAAAACTCCTGTATTTATATGGAATCAAAACTACATTCATATCTGTCTCACTCACGGTTTCCCCTCTGACAGTGGATGACCTTTTAGTAATTAATAACAAATGCATTTACCAATGAGTATGATGGTAAATAAAATGATATCCCTATCAAGTTCGCTCATATACCGGCAATATGGGGATTCTAGGTGGAAGATATTGGATACCCCGAGTGGGAAAATTAAATCGCCCGTGAATGTATACCACAACAATATCTGTCGAATCTGCCAGCCAACAATGAAAACCCACATGAACTTGGGAAACTTTGATGAGAGTAGAACGTAACGCTGAATTGAAGCTGATAACCTTCGATAATTCGTCAATTAGAGCGTAGATTCATATTTTCTCACTAACCTTTTTTTTTGAATTATCACTTCCTTTAGACAATCTTTAACGTTATCGAGGTAATTTCATTTCACGGGAATTTTCTATTTCTATCACAGAATGAAAGAATAGTTGTCTATTTTACATACAATTCGTAATTTATCTATCATTAGCTTTCCGCGAGGGGAATATTATAGTTACCAAAAATAACAATTCCATCTCCGTCATCAGTGGAATCTAGTCGTGGATTGTTCTAAATATGAATGGTAGTATATACATGCGCATATCTCTTCAAAATATATTTCAGTTACTGATTGTTAACTGAAATTATTGGTATTTCTGTATATTTATTTTTTTGAGGGATGCTTCTGGATGTTTTTGGTAGTATTAGAAATTCAAAGACACTTCAGTTATTATCATCTTAATCCTGCCTAAAATTCCCGAATTTAACGGCGCTTTCAGCGGAATTCGAAATTTGATCTCCCCCCCCCCCCCCCTGAACGCAGCAATACATTTCTCCTGTAAATAAAATATTTTATGAGACTTGTTATAAGTAAAATTCTTGTAATTCTTACTTGAATTTCCAATCATGACATAAATACACAGCATCAAATTTAATAATGTAACTGTTTAATTAGTGGAATTTTTCTTTGTTATGGCCCTTTTTTTCTGCACTCTTCTTTAGACGTTAATCGGCCCTACCCTCACTCTATGCATGCGGCTGTGGATCCTACACTGTACCGTATTTGTACCCCTATAGAACATAGGAGTTGACATGGGAAATCACAGAAAAACCCATGTCGGTACAGGCGGTCACTCTATTAGCGACCTCCCGCTCGAGGGAGCATTTGGTTGAAGAACTCGCATCCACTGGGATTTGAACTCACAACCTTTCGCACACTAGGCTCGCACTTAGTCGCTGCGGCCACCAACGTCCGTCTAATTAGTTGAATATTGCAGATGAAATCTGTAATTTGCAGTGATAACCCCTGCTAACTTGAAACCTATTACAGAAATTTTCGAATTAAATACGCCGAAAATATCAGTAAAAAAACGGTCAGGTTAAGGAATAAAGTTCGTCATCCCAAAATTCAACTCAAGTCCCTCCATACAAGCAAATGTCAGGTATGTATAGTGAGTTTATACTTCGTACCCCCGAGCTTTCATTATCGGTTGTTATAATTCGTGCTATGAAGCATACTACACCGGGCATCCATGTACCACTGACATTCATTCGCTATATACCTATCGGAAACCCAACCGGGTTCTATATCGGGGTACGTTAACCCGTTTATATCTCACTCATTCAGTGCTCGTTTCACCTAAACAACCATATTCTCATGAGACACATTTACCAACTAATTTTCCCCGAAATAAAATTGTTTCCGTGTTTTTGAAAAAAATATTTTTACTCGAGTCATGGAGCACAACTGGTGGCATTAGATGCCGTACGAATAGATTACACTAGACGCTATTTATTAGGAAAAGGGTGAAAGATAGTTTGACAGAGGGTGATATTTATGGAGAATAAATCGCGTCGTCACATCTGTTGAGATATTTCTTCAAGCCGTTTTTAAATTGTGGGTGGAATCATTGATAGCCCTGAAATGATGATAATTCGTTGGTGATAAATTGAATTATCGCATTACGATATAAAATTATTAAATGTAATCAGATAGGAGCTTTTCACGTGAGAGGAATTTTCTCCAGAGTTTGAAAAACGAAGGAAATACATATGCAAAGAAGTTTTAAAATACGTACGGGTATGAAAGCGGGCTTAACACCCTCGTATAACCAGAGAAGTGCAGGGGGGATGAGAGGAGACAAGATCGAGGCGGGAGTGAGAAGAATGCTGTCTTGCGTTAGTGTATGGGGTACTCGAGAAAAGAGCCAGCCCGCTTGAAAAAGAGGGCTTCTATTTGTCGGATCGTCTGTTTTACGAGGCTACATCAATCTCATTAAATTTTCAGTGTTAAGTTGGGTAGAAAAACGCAAATTATTGCTTCATCGTACTCTTTACGCTGTTAAAAATTTCTTAAAAATTAAGCAACCACATCATTCAAATTTTCAATGTTAATGATTTCTATATTAAGTTATATAATTCAAAATGCAATATTTTCTAAATTTTGCAATTAGCTTAAAAATACAATCAGTATTCAGCTACTGTTTGCATAACTAGTTGAAAATTAATTTGAATCAAATTCCTAAGAGAAGAAGTATTTCTTTAATTCCATTCAATTGATTAATAATTCGTCATTAGTTCGATAAACAAAACTCCCGCCGTATTCAAACTTTTATTTTCTCACTAAAATGAGAGCCAATAAAAATGTGGAAAACTGGACTGCCCACTTTCACTCCCTAGTAATAGAGAATAACAAAGTAATAAAAAAAATGAGAACTTCGAATCGCTTGCAATTCTCCTTTTTAACGTCTAAATAATTGGAATGAATTTTTCGTATTGAATAGCTATTGTTTCTTCGTCTAAACTGAATAGTATATTATGCAACATGTGCGTAATGGTGTTTTTGGCTCGTGGGAGCCAAAAGACACGAGCCAAAAGACACCATTACGCACAAGTTCCATACAATAGTTTATGTCATTGTGCCCGTAATCCGCGATTTAACCGAGCGAAGCGAGGTTAGAATCGCGTGATTACGGGGTGATTACGGGCACCTATGGCATACAAGATATTCTTGAAGTTGAGGACACGAAAGCTCTGAACAAATGAATAATTGATCTGATCATCCATACCCTTTGATTCGTACTCCCGAGTGTCAGCATCAATGTCTCCACATTACCACTCGTGTCGCCAACCATAAATCATCCCGTAAAAATGCATTTACAAACTACACCACCTGATTAATCAACATCCTCAATAAGCCTTAAATCAGTTAACTACTCTCGCATGTCTAATGAAAACAAAAAAATGCATTGTGGTTCCTGCAAAAAACTACCCGCAAAAACCGCTCCTCGCAGCCTTTTTTCCCCATGTTGCATTCAGATTAATCATTGAGTGCGTGAAAGAGCTCAATAAATCGTCAAGCTTGTTTGCGTGTACCATGATATTTATTCTTCTCCTATTTTTATTTTCAAAACGTGTATTTCTCTACGCCGGCTATGGGAATGATAGTGGACGAGAACGAAAATCAAACTCGTGGCCAAAGTGAAAAAGCTAACAGAAATCATTCAAAAAAAATTGATATGAGAAGAGAAAAAATTGATGGATCAAAAAAATTGAAAGAAAACGGGGAGAAGGGGGAGAGGGGGATGGGTTCAAGAGAGAGAGAGCGAGAGAGAAGTGGTTGGGGAACTTGACGGTGGTATTGTACCGCCGACCGATATTAAAATACCAGTGATTGATGCGTGTACCGTGCAATGCTATGTGCACTACTACCATAACCGACCAGTGAAATTTCCTCTTTTTTCCCCCGACAGCCCCCGCACTTATCACTATCCTCTACCCCTCCCCCCCTTCCCTTCTATTCGACTTTAAATACACGGGGGTTTGTCATAACAGGGATGATATTGGCTCTTACGATGTCAGTGGCACTATCCGATCCTTGGATTTGTCTCCCTCTCCCCATTTTTACAAAAACAAACACAAAAAGGTTATAGTTGTATTTCGTACTACACCGCCACCGGCTATTTATATCCACATAAATCATGCTCACGTATTTCACAATCACGACCTTACACTCTCTCTTGTACATATCCCAAGTATTCTAACGAGATTGCCCTCGTAAATTCTCCCCATTCGATCCCCATGCCGGTAGAATTGAACATATTCCGGTGCATTATGTATTGCATTGATATTTCTGTAGTTGTCGATAGTTTTTTGAATGGAGAAATTGACTGAATTGAGTTAATGGGGGGATGAATAATGAGGAGATGGAAAAATCTATTTCGTGTTTGGGGAGTGAATAGAGAATTTGAGGGAGGTGAGATTGATAGGCGGTTTGATAGCAGATGTGTGGTTTCATGGATGGAAAATGAAATAATTGGTGGTGAATTTCACCTACAAATGTTTCTGATTCCAATTTCATATAGATTTTATATTTTCATCACGCTCTGTCGGAAACGTAACTTTTTCGACACATTGAGATGAAAAATTTGGTTCGTAACTCGTGAAAAAGTGTTTTTTTTTTTTCACTTGGTACGCAATATACTATAAGTATCCTGACGCTCTTCATCAAATCGGTAAAATTTTACCGCCATCCCAAGAAGTAAAAAAAAAAATAGATATCAATTGGTACAGATGTCCTCAATGAATCGATGTGCATGATCATTCAATTCTCAATATCATAACTTTCTTTTATTAAAGAGACACTTCCACCCTAAACCGTCCCTCCACCGCATGACAAACGATAAGAACGAAATAACCCAGTATGTATAGCGGTAGAATTATCAGGTTGGAATGTTGCAATAAATTCGTGCTACTCATCCCAGGGCTGGGATTCACCCTTATATTGTTAGTTGGACAAAAGAGTCGCCACGGACCCCTGTCAGATCGATCCTCAAGACCTGCGCAAGAATACACATCATTTTCTAAACGGAAATGAAAAAAAAAACACCTAGGAAGGGATATTTATACGATGTACAACTCGTAAAAATAATAATATCGAATACTCCTGATACAGGAACAAATTTCTTATGGGACTATTGGACATTCAGTATGAGGTAGTATCGTTGGGCTGTCGCGTGGGCAGCCGCTTTATCGCTTTAGCGTCAGATTAATAAGCCGCACAACCGGCAAAATGTTCTCTCTTCGTTCCACTTCCTCATATACTACGCATGCATCACATGTTTGCGTGCTCCCACATATATACCCTTCTACGTAGATATCTAAAAGCCTATAATAAGTGCCATATAACGTATGGTTACTGTTACATTTTGTTGGTAAATTTTCATTTCCACCCAGTTGAAAACATATTTTATCTTTGAGCGATAGTATTGAAACTAATGCATCCTTAATGCTGTTGTAATCAACTGTTTGTGGACAAGACATAAATTTTAGGTAAATTTTATGTAGACCGAGGGTTGATGAAAAATAAGAAAACTCAATTGAATGAGAAAACTCGATACATGTCAGTCTTATCGACGATATAACGACCAATAAACATGATGATTGGACAATTGTATTTTTTAAATGTAGATTAATGTATTAAATCTAGGTTTAGCATTTTTCTCTCATATTTGTTAATATCTTCCTCCATCTATTTGTACTTGCTGAATATGTTTTGAGTTTTTCTTATTCTGAAAGCTACAGTGCAATGTGATAAAGTATAGAAAAAAAACGTCACATGACATGGGGAGTTTAGAATTGATTAAATTCCACGATTTCATTGGTTTATCGTTAATAGCTAAAATTAAATTTTATTTCCGTCGCGTTCGTCGTTCGAAATACTTATCTAAATTTTTTATACTCATTGAAAATTCTCATCACATTCGGGAGAAAATTACCTGATTGCACAGTAAAATTCCACATATTCAGTAAAAATTATAAATACGTTTAGATAATTTTTAGTGAGTAGTAAATGAATTTTACGAAGCAGTTAGATAATTTTTCATGACAAACTCAATAACTTTTCTTAATCCGCTGACCATATTTCAGCCGATGCAGGACTGCTGTGTAGGAGCAACGAATTGAATCTCAGAATGGGTAACGCGAGTGAGTATCGATGTTTATGGGTACACATAAGGGGTGGCACACTCGCTCGGGGTGTGTTATACCGTTGGGTTGAAGGCACAGCCCTCCCCTCACTTCCCCATCCCTCACCCACCCCTTTTCCGTCCTGCATGACATATGATCTTCCATATTGCTGTACACACGTATATTCCTCGTTCACTTTCATTCACCACGAAATGCGAGGCTAGTGGCCAGGAACGTCGAGGCGTGCCGTTCGCGCGCTCATGACTCCACTTGCGGACGTTTGTCACCGCTGCCTGTGGGTTTACACACCGGGCTACATAATATCTCAGGGTTAAATCGTTATACACCCTTCTCCCGGCCCGCAGGGGGAATCCCAACAAATGAAAATGTCGACAGGATTGCCTTTATAACCGTCAACATATCCTGTAAATATTGTGGGGACATGTGTTTTTCTGAGGATGACTCAAAGGATTTATTTGATTTGGGGGCGTATGTACGTGTATGTGATATATTACTGTAAATTTTTCAGGCCTAGATTAGGATAAAAAATATCTAATATCTAAAGTTTTTACAAGGAATGCGTAAGATAAAACCAGAACATCCAAGATTTCCTAGCTTCCCTTTCCATGAATATATCGTGCAAATTCTAAAGCCATATGATAAAAATTGTGTGAACAGTAAAAAATCAGGGGTCCTCTAACTCATTTGAATTTTCGTAACTATATAATTCGAGAAAAAGTTAATTTGGCGTCATACATGTGTTAATTGACAAATTCTCGCGTTCCTCTGAGTTAAAAATATTTTTAATCTGTTTTTCATGTGCACAATTTTATAAGAATAAATTTGTCAATTAAACATAAATATTTTGCACGAAATTCCTATTTAGTTCTTCAAATCATCCAATATTTTTAATGGACTATTTTCGTAGACTATAATGGTCGTTCATAAATGACCATTTTGCATACAATACCAAATATCCGCAGTTGCAGCCAAGTTAAGGCAGAAGAGCATTACTCCGAAATTTCAGTCGTAATGCCCCGGGTGTTCCAAAAGAAAAACAGGAAGATAATTTTCGACAATTTTTGAGCACGAGGAGCATTCGGCTGAATTATTCCCTCCAGCTGAATTTCCACTCAATAGAAATATACTATTTAACATTTCCGCAGGACAAATAACGAGTTATTTACACTGAGTTCTGTACATGTAAATTCAATTATATTACGACCGACTTTACCGAGTCATCTTCTGTTTATCGGTAACTCTGATTGCCATGCAATGAATTGCCAATAACCGAAAAATTATCGAGATAATCTCCTCCCCACTCTGTCGTAAAATGTCAAATGCAGGATTTTTATTAGGCGGCAATTCCGCTGGGGGGAATAATCTAAATAATCGTCTCACGAGTACACCCTCCAAATACAAAAATTAATCTTAAAAATTCCTTCCGATACGATATACCATTTGTCCGATAAAGTACACAACAAGTTTCACGACAAAATCCATCCCAAATCAAGAAACAAGAGCAACCACATTTGAAAATCCGAAAACCGAGAAACTAAATCAGCCTCTGAAAATCCTGAAATCGTCCAATCGTCGCACATAACGTTTGGCTTTCCACCATACGGATTTAAACTTTATCACCGAGTGAAAATCTCTAAACAGCCCGAGATACCCACATACGATGTTTTCTCCAATGTGCGCCTATTCGTCAACGCTATCAGGCCGCTTCTGCCCCGTCTATCCAACAAGGGGTGGCTGTTGCTCTTTTACTCTTTATTACCGGGTTGGGGCGAGATGCTGGGGCGGAGAAGGGGTGCTCACGGTCCGGTGATTTTAAAGAAAATCGTTGAAAATTTAGAGCGATCGTACGCGTACAAATATATCCCAGTGGGTGAAATGGGGGGTGAGGTAGGGATGAATGCTGAAGGTGAGAGGAAACGCTTATCGGCTCGCTTATCGCGTGCAGGGGCTTTAGGTGGATTGTCGGCGTTGGCGACAGTCTGTATGCTCGCAGCAACACCCACACAGTGACAGTGTCCTCTGCGGGTTTGTCTCTCCCTTTAAACGTTTCGCCCGCAGGGGTTAACACTATCCTCACATGCACAGATTTCCATGGCGTAGTGTCGACAAATTGGTTGAGTTATAGCTCCACCAGCGATTTCTGTCATCTCGAACATTATTTCCTCATGTGAAAAACCCAATGGGATCTGCACCCGTTGTGCAGTCATCGTATGTCGTAATCGTAAAAATGACGTACCATACGGGAAAGTTCTCTCCGTACATACTCCAAAATCGGCCCAGAGAAAAAACTACCTTTGACAGAAATATTTCGCTTGATGCAAAAAAATGTTCTCTTGTCAATTCTTGAACGGAAAGCTCTAGAAAAATAATGGAATCCGGA